>WBNM01025983.1:153135-252739 GCA_013399055.1 Ramphastos sulfuratus | reverse complement strand
CCCTAACATTCTATGATTTTATGTGGGAGTGCAAAGTGTATTTTTAGTGCTGTTGGGGCTGGGTGGTCTCTATTAGCTGATCTGTTGACTCTTATGTTATGTGCCATGAGTTAATTGTTGAGGCTTTCTCACTCTTCTGCAGTCTACTGCCATTCATTCTAACTTTGCCAGATCAAAACTTTGCCCTGCTTTTGGCTGACTGAAAGATGTTTTCAAGGAGTTACTGATCCCAACAAGCTTGGCTGTAGTCCTAATGTGATGCTTTTGCTGAAGTCACTCAGCAGGCGAATCCCTTTAACAGATATTAGATGTCAGCCTAGGAGACAAGTAGCCCCTGCTGAAATCAATATCCCCCAGCATAGCAGTCATGTAGTGGTTATTCATTAAAACAGCAGGATGTTTCTCCTGCAGAATTAAAGGCAAAATCCTCACAAGAAGCTGATGACTCTATATTCTCTGCCATGGAATCTTTGAAACTTTAAGGCAGATTTAGTAAGAATTTACTTCTTTTTCTTTTTTTTTTTTTTTTTTTTTTACNTTTTTTTTTTTTTTTTTTTGACCAAACCAATATTTTACAGGCTGAGTGGTTATAAAAGTTCACGACAGGGGTATGCCTGTGTAACATGTTCCAAGTGTGTAAACCTGTCAAAAGCCCGAGCAATCCCATATAGTAATGTGTTTGGATTGAAAACAAGTGGCAAACGACAGTGGAATTCTCCTCCATTTACAGAAATAACAACAGCCAATCTCTCAGTGATTTGAAGAAAATAAAATCTGTATGTTCTGTATGATCTGATTTTATGCAAGTATTATTTTAGTGGGATAAGTGTTATTTCAAAGTGTTATTTTTGAGTGTGACAGCTCCTTTGAGGAAACACATCATTCAGCCTTTATCCCAAAAGCAATAAATGAAAGGCAGTGGAGATGTGACTGGGGAGGAGAAAAAAAAAAGTATTTTACAATTACAGATTTCTTATTTTGGATTATGAACTCAGAAGGATTTTTCTTTTAAATTCATGAGCTGGACTGGACAGGAAAGGTTCTGTTACCCATATCACAGAATCACAGGAAGATTCAGGTTAGAAAAGACCCTCAGGATCACCAAGTCCAACCTAGAACCCTACTCTACAAGATTCACCTTAAACCATGCCCCTAAGCATCACATCCAAACCACCCTTAAACACATCCAGGGTGGGTGACTCCATCACCCACTGTTGCTTGGGGTTGTTGTGACCCAAGTGCAGGACCTGGCATTTGGCCTTGTTGAAACTCATCCCATTAATGTTGGCCCATTCATCCAGCCTGTCCAAGTCCCTTTCTATCCTCATTCAAATCAACACTGCCACCTAACTTGGTGTTATCTGCAAACTTACTGATGACTCTCTATGCCTGAATCAAGGTCGTCAATAAAGATGTTAAAAAGAAATTATCCCAACTTCCATGCTAGAGATTGTCTTTAAGTTCATCAAATGATAAAGAATCCAGAACATTCCGAGTTATTGACACCATAACTATGGTATATATTTTCATAGTGTGACTTCTCCACTTAACCAACAAGTTCTACTTTTATCAATAATGTTTCACATGGATTTAGTAAGTTCTGGCTTTAATATATTCTCTGTTACAAAGGAAAAGAAACAAACCTACCTGCTTTATGAAAGAACATTACTGAAATTCTGTGAGTCTCTAGGTATCAATAGCTCTGGAAGTTTTTCACCAGCTAGTGGTATGTGATGGCTTTCTGGTTGTAATGGAAGAGATACAAAAAGAAAAGCAAAGCTGCCTTGAGTGACCTGTACTAGTGGGAGATGGCCCTGCCTATGGCAGAGGGTTGGAACTAGATGATCCTTGAGGTCCCTTCCAACCTTACTATTCTATGATTCTGTCTCAGCTACCTTATATGAGGCCTGTAGGGCACAGTATGACTTTCTCTCTTAAACTTTATTTCTTTTGAAACAGAATTAATATTTCTGCAGTAAAATAAAAGTACATCAAGGTGAAGTTGGGAAAATAACGTTTAAGCACCTAACAAAGGTATTATTTAGGAAGATACAGCTAGGGTAAAGAAAATGTCAGCAGAAACATAGCTAAATCTTATTTCCTATGGCCTGATTTTTGGAAACTCTAATTAACAGAAAGTAGAAGACTGAGGTAGCCTAGCTTGCACCTGGCCAATGGGTGACATTCTGCAGGAGGGATTACAACTGTGATTTCCTTTGATCTTCTGTCAATGGAATCTTTTAATTACTGTAACAATCTCTTAACAGCTGTAGTATTGTTTTGATGTCTGGTGGTTAAGGTGTAACAAATCCTTCATCTCTGTTGTGTATAGGTTAAGTTAACCTATTGACATATGGTTTCCCATTAAAAATGTTGTGAATTTTCTGACAGGCTTTCTAACATAAAGAGGAGTCATCAAAGTCAAACAGTACCAAAAAAGTAAGTCAGTTTTAGGTAGAAGCCTGAATATGGGTATAGATTATATTACCTTGTTCTGAAAAATTGTCTTAGTGGCCAGTGCACACCTCTTACCCTTCAGACCTAAGAAATGTTCCTCCACCCAGGGACAGTAAGACTGAAATGAAGCTAACAAGACAATCCAATATCTGATTACAAATCTGGGACAAAATCCATTAAGTCTCTGTGTTCACGAGAGGAAATACTTATCTTTAGTTCTTTGAGTTCAATAAAACTGATTAATTTGGTGTTTTTTTTTTTTTTGTTAAGGCTTCTTTGTTTGCTGAGATATTAAACAAAACTTTCACAAAAAAAAAAAAAAGGAAAAAAAGTAGTGATGGGGAAGTAATTTGACCCATTTCTCACATCTTAGGTTAATTTTAAAGCAAGGGTAGTTCCTATTTAACTAATGAGAATGTAGTGAAGTTATGATGATACTTCAAATGATCTTTAGCTAAGTGATTAGAAGCCATTGAACATATGCATGCCACTCAACAGCTGACCTGGCCATGCAATTTGTAGTCTGAGATTAGAAAAGGGTGCTAAGGAGTGAAACCTATTTGCTTGTCACACTGGCTCAGTAGTAGTGATCAATATCTCTTTTCCCATTTCATAAGTGCCAGAGAGTAAAAGAACATCCACACAACAGTCAGTCAGAGAAGGGGTGTCTAATTGTTGGAAGAGATTTGAAGAGATATGGTAAAAGAATCCTTCCATTCCTGAGTGAGTTCAGCACAAATATTCCCCAAGAATTCAAAAAGACCCAATCTGACTCACAAAATGGAGGTAAGGATAGACTTATAACTGGTTACCAGGGAAGAATTACGAAAAAGGAGCTTCCAACTCCTCCCCCAAAACATCAAAGTATGAGGAACCTGGCCCCAAATCTCAGCTCCCCTTTGAAGAGCTAATTTTCATTAATAGCAGGCAGTATTATGCTGACACACAATATGTTTGATGTCAAAAACTGTTACAGGGACATGAAGATCTCACAATTTTTTGTCCAGTGGAAATGTTCCTGATACTGTTGCAGTAGCCTGAGAACATCATAGGAGCATAGGGAGCGTTGTAAAGTAAGGTGAAGTGTGAAACTTTCATACAGGTAGATTTCTAGAGGAGACAGTCTCACGTTTGTTCTCTGTACAGGAAGAAAACCTTGTGTTTGGCTCCCATTATTCAACATTTGACTTGCCATTGTTAAATCTAGCTGAATTTGCAATAGCATAAACCATCTAATGATAGGTTATTTTCCTCCTAAGTCAAAGGTAATCCAGTGACAGGACATTGTGTCATGACAGGTGGTTAAAAGGTTGTCCCAGTTTTGAAAGGATTGTGGTTACTGTTCAGAGCACCAAACCAGCCTACTAGCCACATGAAACAGGAAAGATTACTAACGAAGTGAAAAATCACAGTACAAAATGAATCTTCATTCGTTTCTCACCAGTACCTAAAACCACCTCCATTTTTCTTCCCAGGACCGACCACATGCAAGAAGTAGTGGCAAAACATTTCCTTAACTAGTGGAGCCAAACTTAAATCTTCCAAGCCTTCACCAAGAAAGGAATTGCCAACAGTCATTAGAGGCACAATGGTAAGCGATACAATGCTCTTACTGCTTGAATGCTTTGTTTTTGTTAAGGAGGCAGGTGTGAGCATGAAAAAAAAAATCAAAATAACAACAATAAAAACTACAAGCCAAGTTTTGCACAGTATGTGACTAGAGTGAGATTACGCGAGAAGGGCAAGGCAGTGATGACATGTAAGCAGAACTGCATTGGCAAGAATCTGCACCCAGAACTGATCCTGACTTGTGTACCCAAAAAAGAGGTTAGTGATGCACACCACTTGCTCTCTTCTACCTTTCTGCATCCAGTTCTGGGCCTCTCAGTTCAAGAGGGACATAGAACTGCTTGAGACAGTCCAATGCAGAACCACAAAGACGATTAAGTGAATGGAACATCTGCCTTATGAGGAGAGCCTGAGGGAGCTGCGGCTCTTTAGCTTGGAGGAGACTGAGAGGTGACCTCATCAATGTTTATAAATATGTAAAGGGTGAGTGCCAGGAAGCTGGAGCCAGGTTATGCCCAATGACATAGGGTGGAAGCTGAGGCATAGGAAGTTTCATATAAACATGAGGAGGAATTTTTTCCCTGTGAGAGTGACAGAACACTGGAACAGGCTGCCCAGGGGATTGTACAATCTCTTTCTTTGGAGATACTCAAAACCCACCTGGATGTGTTCCTGTGTGATCTGCTCTAGGTGATCCTGTTCTGGCAGGAGGGTTGGACTGGCTGAGGCTTTGAGGTCCCTTCCAGCCCCTGACATTCTGCACTTCTTTGTGTGTTTCTCCATCGTTCTGCTGAAGTAAATTGATTGTTCATAATTATGGAAGCAGAAGACATAAAACTCTTTATCCCATTGGTTAGTGCTAATGTTGGCAATGTGTTGTTTTACTTTTAGACAGCCTTATGAGCACAGCCTCAGTACCTTAAATGTGGTTGTATTCTGGCAGCTGACCACACCATGGGTGAATGTTTTTAAGTGCAGGCTGGACAAAATTTGGAGTGAACCTTGATTCTGTTGCTTCTCTCAGTGAAATGTGTGCATTGAAAATACAATGCCACTGCTGGTATGCCAATGGTTTAACCTTGTCCATTTCCTCCCAGACTACATACAGACTGAGTGAAGTGTTCCACTTGTTAGGAGTAGTAAAAGAGTAATGCCTATGTGCTGACTCTGTGTGTGTGTCTATAGATGTTTACATGACCACATGCTTATAGCTATGCATGTACGTATAGAGGGGTTTATTTAACCATGTTTTAGAATGCTGCAAGTAGAAAATCCACCTATGTAAAAACACCAATTCTACTCTTTCTCTTGCTGGGAGGTGAACATCCAACTAGATAGCCTTCGTTTCCCCCCCCACACACTCAGTTGCCTCTCTTATTCACGGAGAGATATTTTTGACCTCAAGAAATTACAACCAATTTCAATCTTAAAAGATGCACATCACTTCTGAATTTGGCCCCCAGTGTACAAAAATAGAAAGTACAATAGGATTAGATTGCTGCTCTCCCTGTTTATTAGCCATTATTTCTTATTACATTGTTTGCTTCATTTGTTTGTTTTCCTTTCTGTTTCCTTGACAAGGCCGTTGAAGACTTCCTACAGAGAAACCACTTACTCAAATTGTTCCTTGTGGAGGGAAGTTAGAGTCTTAGAAATGAAGTTTAGATTGCTAAGCAGCAGATTCTGCCTGCCTTTTTTCCTGTGTGGAGAACCTTGATTGACTTTGTTGCCAGCTCTGTAAAGATCTGGGGATTAATTCAGTACTCCTATGCACATTTCAGGTTGTGAGCTAATAGATGATAATTTTAACTCAATAATTTTGGATTCTTTATGTTATTTTAGCACAAAACTGGATTATGCTAATACTCAATAGAAGATTTGAGTGGGCAGTGGAAAAGGCAGGGAGACAGCAGAGGAAGCAGCTGTGGTGGCTGAGAAAGGACTGACATGAGCTGCAGGAAAGTTCTGGTAATGCCATCTTCTCCTTGCTGTCAAAATGCTTGACCACGTCCTGAGGCAAGAGCTATAGACTCTTGCAAAATGGCAGGCAAACAAGCTTATTCTCATCCTGTTGAAAGAGCATTGTGTTCTCTTACTGATGCCCTGGAAAGGCCTGACACTTTAGATTCCTAAGGTGTCTTGAGTGTTTAAACAAGTTAGGAGAGCTTTCCTGAGCTGCTTTCCTGAGTACACAGGAAAGCTTAGGTGCACAGGAGTACACAGGTGCTTAGGTTCCCAAGCACCTGCTTAAGTGCCTGCTTTTGAGCTACGATGAGTTGAAACCAAGAAGTTAACAGAAACCTTTGCTTCGTGGTTGCTTTCTTGTCAGCAAAAAGGAGTCAGCAGCTCAAAGGCAAAAATATTTGCCAATAAATGAAGGAGTTATGACACTGCTGCGTTTTTCTAAAAGGTTCTCTGTGTGTGGTCTTTTAATTATTCCTCTTATGAAATCAAGTAGTAATCAGTGGAAGCATGCTGCTTGTTTCTCAGTGCTGTCAAAACCAGCTTTAGAAACTTGACATCCCTATTCCTGTTTTTTGTTTGTTTGTTTGTCCTGACATTGAGCCAAAAATGCTGAAAATACAGTATCTGGAAAAGAGATAGCTGACTCCTGAAAACTGAGGCATATCTGGCCCTGGGAAATGTCAGGAAAAATAAATTTTTGTCTCTCTATGATACAAGACACTTTCCATTAGGTTAATATTCAATATTTTCCCAGTCACCTCATTTGTATAGCAAAGTACAGATATCATAGTTTACTTTTGACCCCATTTTTCTATATAGAACTTCTGGTTTGATTACAACGTAAGAATAATTTTGCTCAGTGTCTCTGACAATGTAAATTCTACACACTAACAGATTTATATAAAAATCTAATTTCCATTATCTGTGCTTTGCTTGCATACTCACTGATCCTTCTAGCTGGTGTCAGAAGGATCCTGCCTCTGTTTGCTCCTCAAAGTTAAGAGGAGGAGTGACAGCTCTTCTGTGATGGAGCTTCACTGTCTGTCACTGATCAACTGTGGCCTTCACAATCAAACCAAGGAATTTTCTAGTCATTTTTATCCTGACTCAGATAAGCTGTCTCTGTAGTTTAGAATAATATCTTCGACCGTTGCCAGTGAGGAAGAAGCACACAAAGAGTAATAGTAGAATCATATTATCAGAGACAGGGATTCTCTTTAACCTCCACTAGAGATTGTTTCATGACCTGCAGTGAGTTGTTTTGCCTGGAACAGATCACCCCCTGATGGAAGGCAGCAGCTTTATGTCATTTTGTTTCAGATGGGAACTTGGTATTTGGCAGAAGGAATAGTGTCTCTTTGTTACCAGTCCATTTTATCCTTTCTGAGATGTAGCTGTTCTTTTAAATACTTCCTCTGAATCCTATTAAGCAATTAGCTTCTACAATCTATCATGGCAGTGAATATTAGAGACTAATTACATGCAATATGCAATTATGTTAGTGACCACACTTAAATGTAGTATACTTTGATATCACTGAATCCTTCCATGTTATGCTCTATCAAAATGTAAACAGAAGTTTCTGACCTACCTTCTGTTTGTATCTGTGCTGCTGTCATAGCTCATCTTAATTGAGAGTATTCATATCATCTGTGCTTGTGATTAAATTAACTGGCTGGGCTAATCTGTGTGTATTCAACTGCTGATGGGAAACAGAGTATTCCTATTCCAGGGTGGTGGCTTTCTTCATTCATAGCACATACATAAGTGTTCTTCATTTCTGTTCATTGTTACACTCAAAATCTTGTTTACAGGCACAGAAGAAACACCCCCTTATACAGTCAAGAACTCTTTGTTAGTATAATTGGAAATGTAACCATCTAATTCAAGAAGCACTATTAGCCTAGTTCTAATTCTTACAGGAAACAAACAAATAATACTGTAGTTAGAATTGTACCCACACTTCAGAGTGCCTACTCATTCTGCTAGTGTTAGGCTCAGTCTCTGCTGCTTCTCTGGATGCTGAGCTTGATGGTTTCATGCTGGGTGCACTGGTGGAGTGCTACAGTGCACTGTCATCATCCTAAGTCCTTTGCCTTGAGGAATATGATGATCATGTTGATGGTTTCTTCTTGCTCTCTGTAGGATTGATTAGAAGTGATTTTTTTTTTTTTTTTTTACATTTGCTAACATGTTTTTGTACCTCTGCTCTGTCTTCATTTGTCTGCAGTCCTTCATTACATCTGAATTTCCTATATATGGTGCTTTTCAGTATGTTAGATACTATGGTTTCATAACCACCTAAAACAAGTTCTGTCCAGCACCAGATCTGCATTTCTTTCACTGGCCATGGGTAAGTGGTTTATAGTTTAGGAATTTCTAGTACCAGCCTGTGTCCATCCTTTCAGCATCCTCTGGTAGTGGCTGTCTTCACTGCTCAAGGACTCTGCTGGCATACCAGGCCTGTCTTTCTCTGCATAGCACCATCATGTTAGAGTTGGAAATACTTCATTCTGCACAGGATAACTGCTTGTTGTTGTATTCTATATAAAAGCACGTGACATTGCACTATACAAAGATAAATAAAACTAAAATAAATTAGTGATAGACATGGTCAGTAAGAGAAATAGCTGTCACAGGTAAAGCTGGAGACAGGTCAAGAAAGATTCAGACAGAGCAAGCCTGCAAACCTCAGTCCTAAAGTCTCAATTCTGCACAAAGCTTAAGGCCTGTTTCTAGCAACAGCAATGCTGTATTACATGATTACCTGGTTACATCATCTTTTATTTATTTCTCTTTCTGTTTCTTCTTGCCTGAGATAGCAAAGGGAGAGCTGAACATTTGTGTAATACTATTATAAGGAATTGGGTCATTATTCTGGGCAGAAAGCTCTCAGTGATTCAGTTGCTGAGTAACAGCTCTTGAAAAGCTTTGAAAAGTGATGAGTTGAAGCTCATCACTAGCATACCCTGCCTTTGATTACTTTGCATGGTATTATTACTGTTCTTTCAATTAGGACCAGGCTGAGGTCAACCATATGAGGTTTAGAAATATCAAGTGCTGCATCCTGCACTTGGGATCACGACAACCCTAAGGAGTGTTACAGGCTTGAGGCAGAATGGTTAGAAATGTAAAAAAGGTCCTGGAGGGGCTGTTAGACAGATGGCTGAAGATGAGCTAACAGTATCCTGGCCTGTATCAAGAATAGTGTGGCCAGCAGGAGCAGGGAAGTGATTGTGCCCCTGTACTCAGCATTGGTGAGGCTGTGCCTTCCATACTGTGTTCAGTTTTGGGCCCTTACTCCAAGAGTGACATTGAAGTGTTGGAGCATGTCCAGAGAACAGCAACAAAGCTGGTGAAGGGTCTAGAGAACAGGTCTGGTAAGGATTGGCTGAGGTATTAGGGATTGTTTAGGCTGGAGAAGAGGAGGTTGAAGGGAGACCTCATTGCTCTCTATAGCTCCCTGAAAGGAGGTTGCAGTGAGGTGGGGGTCAGTCTCGTCTCCCTAGTATCAGGTGATAGGATGAGAGGAAATAGCCCCAAGTTGCACAGAGGAAGTTTAAATAGGATATCAGGAAAAGTTTCTTTACAAAAAGAGTAATCAGACATTAGAAGAGTGAGGTAGTGAAGTCACCATCCCTGGAAGTGTTCAAGAAATGTGTGGACATGGCACTTTGGGACATGGTTTAATGGCCATGGTGGTGTTGGATTGACAGTTGGATTCAATGATCTTGGAGGTCTTTTCCAGCTGAAACAATGTTGTGATTCTACGACACACTACTATGGCCAAGACAGCACTCTTCTTTTGGTAGCACATTCTCTTTCTCCTTCTCCTGATAACCTTACCATTCTACAATTCTGTGCATCCCAAATGTCCCTACTAAAACCAGTAAGAGTAGATGAAACTGAAGAAAAAAAAAATATCAGGAATGTGTTCACAAGAGTGGAAAGTTTGTGGGTTTTCCAAGTGTTCATCAGTGCAGCAAAGATTGACACCAGCCTTCTGACTGCATTCAGACAGCAAACTGCATGAGAGCACAGTGACATCCACACCATAGGCTCCTTCCTCTAATGAACATGACATCCTTTGGGACAAATGAACCAGACTTTCTGTTTGTGAATACTTCTGAAATCAGCTTGGCCATAAGAGGCAGGAATATAATTTGATGTCAAATGCATGAAAGCAGGTGAAGGATGGAAAACTTTAGTGATTATAATCGAGTCACTTTTAACAGCATCCACATGTGGTTAATTGTAGATGGAGATGAATCAGCTGAGCTTTCTGATAGCGACTCTGCCCAGGCAGCTGCATTCAGTTCACAAGAATCAACTGACTTTTGCCATTTCTTCAATCAACAGTGAGTGCATCTATTTCAAACTTACTGAAGGGAATTATATCTAATTATTTCTTTCTAGGCAAACCCTGGGTACTTTAACCTACTCATATTAGGGTAAGAATAGAGTCACAGCTGCCTTGAGCTGAGCTCTCACTGTGTGTCTGAGCTCTTCTCTTGCTACATTAATGCTGGTGTCTGACCCAGCTAGGGTAACACTAACTCTGTGGGTTATGACTGGTGCTGTTTAAGTGGTGTGCAGCAGTGCAAAGGACAACAAGAAGAGATTTCAATCCCCTTTGTTGCAATACAAAGATCATCAACTTTGATTTGGGTTCTGTAAGTAAGAGCGGTTTGTAAACGAGTAAAGACAGGAAAGAGTAAATTCAGAATTATTACTTGAATGAAGAAACCCCATTTTTGGATCCAGAGAACACTTCCTATGTAGCTAACATGGACTGCAGTGAGGAGATACTTTGAAGCCTGTTCCAGTTGCCTACTTTCTCCAACCTAGGTGGACATTTTTCTCCTTATCAAGACCTGAATGTAAGTTGTGTTTTTCTTTTCCCCGATGTGGCTTAATCTCTGGATGAACTAATTCTATAAAAGAAGTAGTTCATAGACTTCTTTTTGTGTGTATGTCTCCCAGTAGGTAGGTCAAAGCATTATTTTAGTTCTAGTAAATCCCTCCTTTTTTACTTTCTTCATGTTTTGTGTTGTTCTGTGAATGTTTGGCTTGATATTTATGGCCTGTAGGAGGCCTAAAATCAACATCTATTCCCTGTGGCTCTAGAGGGAAGAAAAGATCTCTTCAGGTGCCTCAAGAGCTGTTACATAAATTTCTGAGTTGCTATACAAGGTTCCAAATTACCTTTACTAACTCAGGAAATGGACCTGTCAGCTTTGGAGTATAGCTGGATGAAGAGCCTGGTTTAATGAGCAGCAGTTGTACAAAATGGAAACAAGATGTTGTGGTAATAAAGAATAGGATGGGCAGTAGTAAAGAATACATTATAATGCTGCTATACCAATGAATCAACAATCTGATCTCAGCAATGATACTGTAATTCTCACTCAGTCTCAGAAAGGATATTGAAAGTCTGTTGAGAAGCTGGATAAAGGGGATGAGACGTAGTAGAGGAAGAAGCACTTTAACCTGAAGACAGTTTTAAACTCCATCTATGTTGACTTCAGGAAAGTGCAGATAAAAGTGAACTCAACAGCTGAATCAGTAATTCAGATTGTCTATTTGATGTCTTCTTATGGCACAAAGTAAAAAGAATTGTTGTATTGAGAGTGGTGAGTCCTTGGATCGATGGACTGATCAAAGTACAAGAAGGAACTGAGCAATACTACTGGAATTCCAACCTTGCTTATACTGTGATACTGTGTGAATAAGCAATGCTAACAAAAAGATATTACAAGGCATAAAAATCAGGATTTGATCCCTCTCCAGTAAGATTAGAGCAAGTTTCCTTGGGAGGTGCAATTATCCTTACCCCTTGTTTTTCAGCATTGGATCCAGTCTTAGGCCAGAGTCAGGACTCCTTGATCATCTGGTGTGGGAGATAAAGACATTCTTATGTTGATTGTGTGCACACAGTCTCTAAAGATCTTCCATTTAGTTAAGACTAGGAATTTTCACTAGATATGCTATTTTCTTCTCTCTTCCTATGGCTCCTCCTGCATCTCCTATATATCTTTTATGAGATATGAGCAACATATTTGAAGAAACCATGCTTGTCTTCTCAGTTTGCAGTATCACAGTTTTTCAAAATGATCTTTGAGTCTGGATTTTTTTAAACAAGAATTTTTAAACTTCATTTTTTAAAACCTCAGTTGTATTATAGTCACATGGGAGGGGGGGTGTGTTTGGGTTTTTTTTGGTGATTTGCCTGGAGTATGTTCATGTCTTTTCCCTGAGTGATTGCATTTTTAGGATCCAGCAATATGTAGGAGTAATTTAAATTATTGTGCCTCTTGCCTCCTTAAATCTGGTAGTTCTGTATTACGGCTTGTTACTTAGATGCTGCTTCTGCTACTAATTAGAAACTGCAAATCAAAGCCTAATTATGCAGCTCAGCTATGAAACCTGTACAATACCAAAGAGTAGGTGGATTAAACTGCTTAATACTTGACGCAGCCTGTGGAACAAAAAATAGAACAGTGAAAGCATGTTCAAGGAATTGTAAAAATAAGATTCAAATGGTAAAGGATGGAAATCTTTATCCTATTTAGGTATTGCTCTTCTGATTTTGGTGTTGTTTTTTTTTTTTTTTTTTAATGCTACCTTTTCCAGAACCTTCTTTTGAAAAGTACAGGTTTCCTCAGCTGGCTACATCACCTAAGAGCCACAAAGTACCTTTTCTTCCTGCAGCTACCAGCCCTGGCAGTATTCCACACTGAGGTTTCACCAGTGTAACTTCATATTGGTTAAAAGGGATTTGAGTTATTTTGTCCATGAGGTTGGACTCAGTGCAAATCTTGGCATGTGTTGATTTAACCTGCGCTGAAAATAACTAAAAAAATGTCTATGGAGCTTGAGCTGAGTTATAGAAGACAAATTTATCACATCTCCTGTCTTCTGGAGTTGAAATCACACCTTTAATTAAACTAGAGCAGGTTTGGCTGGAGAGAAAACCTTTGACTTCAGCTGTAGTATGTACTAGCATGCAATCTGTCACAGGGAGATAATGTGTTGAACTCATTGGCTCCAAGCAGAATTTGTAGAAATTTCACTGTCATCTGATGCAAACACAGCATATAGACATGAAGATTTTCATTGAGGTTGCATGACTGTTACGAATGATGCAACATTAATAATCAATATTAATTTTGATATCCAGACAGAGACTGTTAATATCTATGAAAATTGTTTATTAACATTAAATCTTGTCGGAAAAGTTATTTACAAGGTTCAAAATGCAGGGTTTGGAAATTTATACACACAGGGAACAGGCAAAACTGGAACACTGTAAGAGGTAACCAGCAAATGCAAACATTTTTACTGGAAGAGAAGGTTTTAGCAGTCACTGCACTGATTGTAGTTCATTATCCTGCTTAGCCACAAGATGGATGCAGGAAGCTCCTTTCCGCTTATGGCAGAAGGCAATTAGTGATTACAAGAGGCTTTAAGTATTTACTCACAAAATATTATCAGACAGTACCCAAAGCACGTGAAGGGGTTGCTGTTGGTGGTCTCAAAGCCATTAGAGGTTTTGGAGTTTCCCCAGGCTCTTTTCTCAGGCAGCTGGAGTCTGGCACAGGCTCTGAGCTGGTTCCTCTTTATTCCCAATTCAACAGAAGCCTTGCAGAGGGGCAGGCAGGATGCGATGCTATGGGCAGGCTTGGCACAATGTCAGGCTGGCTGTGCAGACTGAGTGCCTGCAGGCATTGAGAGCCTGTTCCTGGTCACTGGAGTTCCAGACAGCTCAGGACACAATGAGATAGTAAGCACACACGGCTACAAGGGCAGAGCACACTGTGTTACCTGCTCATCTCCTTTTATCCATAAAGCCTGAGACTAATGGGCCTTTGGACACAGAATAACCAATCAGGATGGCACTTTGCCAAGCTTGACCACATTAGGTGAAACCAGGGCTTTTGTCCTCGTTCCTGTGGTTGCTTCCCCCAGCACAGGAGGAGGGGGAGCAGGAAAAACATGTCTGGGCAAGCCAGGATATGTATAAGCCTATTTTGGCCTATTTAGGCCTACCACGACAATGACTAACCTCTGTTTTAGTTGAGCTTCTATACACAGATGATTCCCTAGGCATTAGGGAATAACCAAGGAAAAAATGGTTGCTGATAGAGAACATTCTTCTTGAGTTTTTCTGCTTATCCTATTTTTTTTTTCCCAAGTTAGCTTAAATGTAGAGAAAGTGCTAAAACCATTTGCACTGCTCGTTTTTCTAGTGAGCTCTGAAGCACACAGCCTGCAGGATTTAGAGCTGCTAACAGCAGCTGAATACTACCCAGTCTTTCACAAATATGCAAAATCTTGATTCGTTTTACTTGCTTCATGAACCTTTTTCCTAGCTGAGCCCACGGAATGGCAAATTTTAGCTACTCTAAAATGTGTGAAGACAATTTTAAATTTGTGTTGCCTCTTCTGCGTGCCCACAGTATGATTCCAAGATTCTCAGCTTTGGCATGGCAATTGGTCATGTTACCACTGAATCCAACACAGGCAGCTCAAATACAAATATGACATTCTCCAATTAACTCCTTATTGCCATAGGCTGAGGCTTGGGCTGGCCACTAAACAAGTGACAGGTGCTCTCTATTAACCCTCTCTCCCTTCACATATGGGGAAAGGAAATGAAGGAGGGAGACATGGATTGGGAAAAAAACCAAACCAACAAACCTAAACCATCTTTAATGAAAGAGTAATAATAAAAAAGAAAAATATATTGATAAGAAAACAATGAAATATATAAAAATATATAAAATACTAATATTGAACTACTCTTAATGGTGGTCAGACTATAACTGATGCTGCAGGGCAAGCACTGGGGAAGTCCCAGACTGGCCCGAGCAGCAGATTAGAGCCAGACTCAGGAACTCATGGATTGGGATTGAAGGCATTAGAACAGAGTCCTTCTCTGATGCCAGCAATTGAAGAAGAGACTTAACCCTTGTGATCCCTCAGCTTTATACTAAATATTAGGTTGTCCCGGTTTTGAGCCACGAGTTGCCCAGGGCAAGAGAACAGAAAGGTATTTTATCCCCAGGGGATTAAAATAAACACACTCATATAGAATTGGAAGTCAAATATGAATGCTGTTTACATATATCTATACGGAAATGCAAGATGTATTGAGGGAAAAAGGGATATATACACAAATTAGGCTCACTTCTCCACCTGGGTCTATCAGGCCAAACCCTTCCAAAGCCTCCCCCCCACCTTCTAAGCATCAGCAGGCCCAACTGCCCCTGTGCAAACACAGGTTTCAATGTCCCCCTAAGGCTGGATGCACCAGGTCTTGACCACACCTGAACGGCCCCCCCAGGCTAGGTCAGAATTGCATAGAAGAAACAAGCTTGCCAGCCAAAGCTGCAACCTCTCCCACAAACCAGAGGTAACGGCTGCTGCGTGTGCTTGGAGAAGAGAGGACAGAGAGGACTGGTTCAGAACTCTCCTTATATTGGCAAATACAGGAAAGTACAATAGAATAAACAATTACCATGTCCTGCATCCCCCAAGACTTTCTAGTCCCTCTGCAGGACTCCAGAGAGTCCTATAGCGCAGGGGGAGGTATAGGCTGGATGTTAGGAGGAAGTTCTTGACAGAGAGATTGATTTGTATTGGAATGCACTGCCCGGGGAGGTGGTGGAGTCACCGTTCCTGGAGGTGTTCAAGAAAAGACTGGATGGGGCACTTGGAGGCCTCTGCACAGGAAGGACATAGAACTGCTGGAGCGGGTCCAGAGGAGGCCACGAAGATGCTCAGAGGTCTGCAGCAGCTCTGCTATAGGGACAGGTTGAGAGAGTTGGGGCTCTGCAGCCTAGAGAAGAGAAGGCTTCCAGGAGACCTTGGAGTGGCCTTCCAGTATCTGAAGGGGGCCTACAGGAAGGCTGGGGAGAGACTATTGACAAGGTCTTGTAATGACAGGACAAGGGGCAATGTTTTAAACTGGCAGAGGGGAGATCGAAACTGGATGTTAGGAGGAAGTTCTTTGCAATGAGGGTGGTGAGACACTGGCACAGGTTGCCCAGGAAGGTTGTGGCTGCTCCCTCCCTGGAGGCATTCAAGGCCAGGTTGGATGAGGCCTTGAGTGAGCTGTGCTAGCGTGAGGTGTCCCTGCCTATGGCAGGGGGTTGGAACTGGATGATCTTTGAGGCCCCTTCCAACTTAAACCATTCTGTGGTCTAGTTGATTAGATAGGGCTGGGTGATAGGTTGCACTGGATGCTCTTGGAGGTCTCTTCCAACCTGGCTGATTCTATGACTTTTCTCTATAGTTATATCAATTAACTCTTACTTTCCATTAACCTACAACAGAGGTATATGGAATGCAATACCTCATTGGTCAGATTTGGGTCACTCATCATGCCCACTTCTCCCTGCACGTGCTATTTTTTACTTATTTAGGACATCTTTACTTTTGCAGCTCCCATGTGGTACACAGAATTTAGCAGTGACCTTGTTTTCTTAGGAGCAAGTATGAGCAAGAGCCTTTCTGCACACCAATTCTTGGTAGGAACTACCAACATGAAGTGTTATCACTTCTAGAAGATGACACTGCCTGCAAAACTGTGCTGTTAACTTCAGAAAGTGCAGTTACTTAAAGGAGATTGAATGGGAAAGTAAGATCACAAAACAGAGAATTGCTTCTGGTTTACCCCAAATCAGGACACTTATAAAACTCTTCCCAAATAATAAATAATCCTATGTAAACAAGAAAGAAATCTCTTCATGAATCAAAGGGGAAAATTAAAATATATTAAAAAAAATCTTTATGCTATATTAACAGTGAAATTTGGACCACTTCTGATTTGCATTGTGCATTTCTCCTTCTCCTGTCCATCCAAAATAACCTATGAACTGATGGTAAGGAGACTTCTCTAAATAGGAAGCATAGACTCTCCAAAGTGAGCTGGAAATTTATACAAGTCTCATTTTAAGCTGGATTCTCTAGCTAGATGGAAATAATTTAGCATTATACAATATTGTATTGTGTTAAGTACCCACCTTCTCTTTGGCAAATTCAGCTCCAAGCTGTGTATGAGGACTATATGTAGCTCTCATTTTCTATCCACCTGAAAGTCTCCCTGTTTGCATTAGATAAAGAGCCGAGAGCTCAGGTTTGGCTTTCAAGCCAGGAACCAGTCAGCAATGGTGTTGCTCAATTTGTATGCTATTAGAATGAATACAGTAAGATTTGGTTTCTCTCTAGGAGTTCATGAGTAATTCTTAGCTGATTTGTATAAATGTCCTATGCTTTATTTGCTTAAAGCAGTTACAGAATGCAATACATAGTTTTCAAAACAGGCAGCCTCTTGAGTTGAATGAAATCCAACTCAAATGTGCACACAACTTGTATCACCAGTGGCAAGCAGTCATCAAATCTAAAGTATTGTTTTGTTGTCCCAAGAAAAATAACTTTGTCACTGCCACTTGGAATGTCAACGTGTGCTGTGAAAGATATTTATTAAATTATTGACAAATTTCACTGTTTCTGTCGACAAATGTAGTTCTTTCCCATGTGGCTTCTAAGTATGTTAAGGGGATCATTCTTTTCCAGTGTACAGTCAAAAACAAATGCTGTTTTAACTTTGCACCTTCTTTGTTTCTAGTAAGACTGTTGAAAGCTGTGCATGTTGAAAGGATCAGCAGTCAGAAAGCAAGTGAAAAGGGTATATGTAGACACAGTATAATAGAAAGGAAGGTAATAACATCTGATCTCTGTTTTCTACCACACTAACTTTCAAAACACGAGGCTACTCTTCAGACTTCCTATTAATTATCCAGTGAAATAATTTAATGAGAAAAAAAGTCCACTGAGAAGTGTAAATTCTATTTTGTTCCTACTGCTGGTAAAACAACCTTTTTATGCCTTCACAGCTGGCTTACTCAATTTGAACAATGGTTTTTTCATCCCTAGTTTGAATGTGATCCAAAGAAATGTCTGAACCTAGTGCTAATTAGCTAATTTTACGTTGATAGAGATTTTACACTTAAACTAAATAATATTTGATGGCTCGATAGCCTCTTGCCTTCTGCTTTGGTAACTTCTAGTGAATATTTGCATTTGCATTTATTTTTAATCTCCAACCACTACTAAAATTAACAGAGAACTAACTCTGGTTTAGCACCAAATAATTTACTCTTTTCTCCCTTCTCAAACTAAAGCAGAGCTTCTGAGAGAGAAATATGGCTGCTGAGTGTAGTGAGCGAAACAGTGTACCTTACTACAGAGAGACTATTTTCACACCAGTGTTGGCTTTTCCTAAATCGCTTTTCAAATATGTGATTATGAATTGTGCTTAGAATGTCCTTTCTATCTCTGTTAATCAAGAAAGTGTTGTCTGACTTTAATAGTAACTGAAGTTAGTAGAATTCCAATTCATGTTCACGGAGTCTTGTAGTCAAAGTTTCAGTCCTTTTTTCCTGAGCTTATTGGTTCCAGTGAGACTGGAACTTTGTTTTCCTAATTCACTATTCTGTCTGTGCCAGTCATAGAAAATGCCATTTGAATCTTTCCACCTGCTGTCATCAAAAGAGCATCCTGATATCATTTGAAACATAATACTCTTCTAAGGCCTTTTGGCCATAAAGTGAGCTGAGGAGTAGCCACAGTCTGTTGCTTACTTTTGCCATTGTGATCCTCAGGCAGTTCTATCTCCACGAGGTGAGTCCTTCAGTCATGTTAGTGCTAGAAGCACCAAACAGACGCTCCTGTTGTTCAGCACTGTGCCAAAGGGCACAGAATCGCCTTGCCCAGCGCAGGCACCTCTGCATGGCCAGCCACCTATCGTTCCCCTCTACCTGGCTGAGCAGATTAACACGGACAGAGACTCTCAGTCTCATGGATACACAGCAGCATTGATGTAAGTCCAGACATTAGCTTAGAGAAAGCTCATCAGTATTGCAAAATCTCTTCCTCCCTTCTTTAGTTACAGTGGACTGTATCGGCCATCTGTCAATTAGATCTAAAACCTGGAGATCATATTAGGTTCAGACCGCTGCCAGCTTGTATCTTAAATCTTCCTGATCCAATTTGTATAATCTCACCAGGACATGATTTATTTCTTCTTTAAGTGAAATATTTCTTGATTCCAATTCTATTATGCTTTTCTGAGATTCACTTAGTGTGTGTTCTACCGCCCGAGAACTCTGAGACACTCCACTGTTCCTGTATGATTTATTCTAGATAACCCTGCTCTAGCAGGGGGAGCTGGGCTAAATGATCTTCAGAGGTTCCTTACAATCCCTACCTACAATCTTCAGAGGTTCCTACAATCCCTAGAATTCTGTGAATTCTGAGATGTGGATTCCAGGCAGACAAGGGCACTCGTGCTTCTGTTTCACATTTCCTGCATGCTACTTTTTGGCAGCTTGCTTTCTGCTTAGCCAGAACATTTCTTTGGGTTTCTACTGTGAGCTAATGGCTCTCTTTGGCAGTGTATTTAGCCATCAGGCTCTGCATTAAAGAAGAAATAATAGTTGGCTCTAGGTTCAAGCCATTATGCAGTGTAACGTTGATAGTAAGAAGGTCAAAAGTGCAGAGCTGAACATTCCTCTGAAGTTTATCTTGCAGGTTTTAATCTCTTTTATGGGTGTGGTTTATGGCTACTTTCATATATTAGAGTTATACACCAGAGTCCTACTCATATGGAAACATTCTGCAAATGACTTTTGATACAATTCTTGTATGCTGCTTGTTAGTTTTGCTTGATTTAGATACAAATGAAGACTGATCGTATCCTTTCTGCACCAGTGAGTGGTTTAGCTATTTGATCTACTAATTAAAGGACAGTGGTTTCTGAAGACACTTTAGGACTGCATTTGATACATCATTTATTTGACTTGAGTCTGTTCCAAGCTCTCATAGTTTGTGTCTTAGGCTTTAGTATTAAAAGCAAAATAAGTCTATTACCTATCTCTGCCATGAATACATTATATAAGTGTGAAATGCACTTTTCCCCTTGAGTTTGCTGATGCGAGAGGGTAGGATAGGAAATTCTCACAGCTGGTAGACAAAGAATTACTGTAGTGGCAAAGTGGTTGGAAACACAAATGTTGACTATTTCAATGAAAGAATTTAATTGGAGTTCCTAAAGAACAGGATATTACTGACATCACCGATTGGCAAAATGAGCAAAGCAATACAGCACTTAACCATCGCAATAGTTCTCTCTTAATGATGCCATTATTAGAATTTGGCTGGCATCCTGAAATGTGTACAATAGCTTGGCAATAGGATAAGGATCTGGAAATTGCAGATGTAAGTCAACGATGTGAAAGCCAAAGCTTTACTGAAAAGAAGTCCTGATGAAGCGTTTTTAGTGTCTCTCAAATTCATGGTTCTATAATGGACTGACTCTTCCACATTACTGCAACATACAGGATAATTTAAAAAAAATTAAAAATCACTAAATTTTCTTAGTCTCACTTTCCCATGAGCATAGCTTCATGCCTCTCTAGCTTTACTCTGTGCTGTATTAGAAAAGGTCTCCTAATACCCATGCTATCCCTATAATCAAGATTTAACGGGTTATCTGAGAAGTTTCCCTGTTAGATCCTGCACTGATCCTCCATTAAGTGAAGAAAACAAGGGACAGTGGCTTTCCCAGGCTTCCCTAGATTCTTTCCTTGCTCCAATACATTCCATTCTTCTCCAATGCACTGACAGACAAACTAATAGTGAAGAGACATAGGTGATACACCTATAAAAACCAAGCACTGTTTGTACCTCTGACAAATAACCTCCAGATTGTCCCTATAGACAGATTTCATCCTTTCTGTAGTGTTTAAGCAGTAGAATCTGGTTCATATGTGAACTAAACAGTGCTGACTTTAAGCATTGATCAGGAAATTAGAGTGAATATTTTCATACCGAAAACATAATGCCAAGTGATTCCAGTTGTGTGAGTTAGTGAGTTTCTTGACTAGGAAGAGGTCATGTCTTCTTGACAAAGAGGTTAAAATCAATTTATCACAATATGTTAAGGAGCAGGGCAAAATAAAACCAAAACTTTCAAAACCAATTCTGATTGGACTAAGACTTTTTTTTTTTTTTTTAATTATTAAGCAATTTATTGAGCTTTGAAACTGTCTGCATTTGGAGAGCCAAATGCAATCCTAAGCACTTTTATTTTAAATTATTTTTAAAAGTACTTATAGAGCGGATACAGAGGATTGAATTAAAAAGGAAAGGAGACATTTAGATGAATGACATGAAGTGAAAGAATGCAGAGGGGATAACTATTCTATAGTTGGAGTTTATAAATTCTTTCCTCCCCTCACAGTCCCTTTCTTTCTCCTCCCCAGTAGATATGTGGTTTGGTATGCTGGTATTTGAAGCAACTGCCATTAACAGAACAATTTATAGGACAGATTGAATTTGGAATATTCTTTCAAAAAGAAAACCCAGCACTTCGAATGGAATTGCATTTGATACCATTATGCATACTGGGACTAATATTAGTCCTAGTAACTAGGAAAGGAGAAATGTTTTGAAAAACTTCTTATGGCATAAATATCCCAGAATACTTAGAATTGCACTCTGCATTGAATAGATCCCAATGATTCTTCAAAATAAATTTCCTTCTAATAATAAATTGCAGTGAATTCCACCCCAACCCCTCACTGCTGAATTTAATAGCAGATAACAAAGATCTTTTGGCTCTATGCGCAGCTACTTTCAACTCCAAACTCCTTCACACATTTTCAGTTGCTGAGATTATCCAGACTCTGATTGCATTCTGACTTTGCTCTGTTTGAGCCTACAGCCTCTGTTTAGAAAAGCTGATTCTTTCATTCATTTGCCTGCATGTAGCATTTTCCTGGCTGTGGCAGGTCAGCAAGGTGATGCCTTTCCTTCCCTCTAACCTCTTCCCAATTACGTGGCGTTACCTGGAGGAAGTTCCTGGCAAATCAGTGAAATATTAGCAGCTGGCATCGTGTTTATTTGTAAACCACTTGTGTAACAATTAGCCATCTGTTAGCATGTAGGTCAACAGCAAAATTTGTTTAATAATAAGTAGGTTTTTCAAATTTGATATAAATAAACTAATTTATGCTCTCCAAAACAGATAGACAGTTCTTTCTGAGATGAAGATATATACGAAAGACAGAATTGGGGCCAAAGTCTATTTAACCTCTGAGCATACCTGAAATAAGGGCTAGAAATCTTCATGAATTATTTCTTTCTCCAGAAGAAGAAGTGGGTAGGATTTGTACGTTGCATTAGTCTCAGAGCAACCGTATGTGTTATGTCCCAGTGGAAATGCAGAAGTCTGTAGGCTTGTCAGCAGCCAGGTTGCTTGCTGTGCTGCATTGGCACTGGCTGTGCTGCTCTTTGTGTCCCCTCAGGTGGAGCTTGCTTAGATTTCATCTGTCAACTGATTGAGAGGTCTAATCAATAATACTAATCTCACTTATAAAGTGAGTGCAATATTGGAAGCTATTAGGATAAGAAAGAAGCTCAGGAAACTTCAAAGACTTGTTTAGCTGTTTGGTGACAGTACAGTGCTTTGCCATGAGGAAGGCCAGACAGCTTTGGGAGAACAAGCCTCAGGGGTTTTACTAAGACACAGCTTACTGTATGCATTACAGTAGCAACATCTGGAAATGCAAAAAGAAAGTGGAAGAATGTCTCGAGCCTAATAAACTAAATAAAGCCTGTAGGAATGGTTGGTTGGTTGGTTTGTTTTTCCTTAAGACAAAGGTGTGGCCTTTGATCATGACTTACCTTTTGGTTTGGTTTTGTAACCAGAAAAATAACTTGAGTGATCATTCTAATTAATAGTTAAATGCTTGCTTATGACAAAAGCCCTTGCCACATCAAGGCTGAGTTTTTTTGGTGACCAATTATTGCTGCCTACCCCCTGAGCTGTAGCTGTCTTTTCAGCATTATCTCAGAAAGCCTTGATAGTCTCCATGTACCTCACAGACGTGTAAACTCTGCAGCTCTCCTACTGAGGATAGTAATTTTCACTCCTCTAAGCCTTAATAATAATTTAAAATGTCTTTGTTTCCTGCTCAGGACACCTTTTTTAATTGTTTATGGCACCAGAGCAGCCAGCAGGCCATTATAGAAACATAGAATCATTTAGGCTGGAAAAGACCTTTAAGATAGTGGAGTCCAACCATTATGATCATTAATTCCTGCCACCTATAAATTCTCATTAGATCTTTAGGGGATTCAGTGTTAACTATTCCTGCCTGGGTTCTGAGGACCAACTCTATCTCTGCATGGCTCTCTGCTGAAGAGTTATGTACTGTAGCTTGCTCTTCTATTATTTGTGTGAATGGCTCTTGTGTGGTACAGTGAGAATTTCTTTCCAACTGAATAAAGCTATTTGTTATGTATTTAACAAGATGGTTTATGTGAAGGATGAGTGGTTGTTTCTAAGTTGTGGCAAAGCTTAAATAAGCCTTTATGATACTTCTTTTTTGCTCAGAGTCACATCTCAATGACTGAATGGGGAAAAGAAAATACAAGGTGACTGTCATTTGATATATTGAAGAATTACTCATTTAAAGCAGAATCTCTGAAGAAATTTTGTTATACAGCAAGTTTATGGTTTAGACTTTTATTCAATGAGATCTTAAGACTTGAATGGATGTGCTGTAGTACATTCACTTGAAGGAATGTGATTACAAGACCATATTTTAAAGGAACATAAAAATCTTAGAACTGGTTTGTTTTTGTTTTGTTTGTTTAATTGTTTGCTTTCTAGAAGAAGTTTTACATCCTGGGCTGTACCTGGAGACATTTTTAATAGTGATGATGCTAGATGATGTTGACTTAGAGAGCAACCACAGCAGGAGCAACAGCTGTTAGGATTTATAAATGTTATTTTTGCTTTTAGAGTGCAAACTAAGAAACCCAGAAAATAGAGCTATTGCTGTGAGCTGTCATTCCACACCTGAAGCTCAGCTGTCCCAAGGCTTCCCATGATGCTTCCAACCTCTTCCTGGCTGGAAATGATTTATGTGTGAGGTGAATTGGTTCCACCAATGGAGAAAAGGGCAAAGAGTTTAATCACAATTTAATACATACAGCTTTCCAGTTACTTTCTCCTTGATTCAAATTTTCCTCTGCTGGCAGCCAGCTGATATCTGGTATAAAATATACAACATTATCACACCTCTTCCTTGTAGGATTCCCTTTCTCATCAGCACATGGAGCTCTGCTTCCGCATGTTTGTAACCCCATCTAATTAGAAACCAAATTGTCCCATCATTTAATACAATGCATCTTTGCATTCACACACTTAATAAGCACTATGGCAGCTGAGTAGTTTTGAAGTAAACAAGATTAACTTAGGTAACTCTACTTGGCCATAAATATTTACAATCTTTGATAAGTGTTGGAAAATTAGGAAGCGTCTCTTGTGTGAAGTAGGGGTGGAGGAGAGGGAGGAAGGAGACACTATCTCAAGAAAGCTTTTCAGGGACTTGATGTCAGGGTCAGTGGCTTGCTGTGGACCAGGTGGCAGGGAGGGGCATGGCCTTGGAATTAGGGAATATCCCACTGGCAGCCCTGGCCATCTGGCAGCTCTCTGGGCATGAGGATGGGCCAAGGCTGGGCTAGGACAGCATGCCACAGGTCTGGTGAGGGGAACTAGGGACAGTCTCAGGATGGGTGGGCAGGGCAGGGCAGGGCTGGGCTGAGGCCACACCAGGCCACCTGGCTGCAAGATAGGGCCAGGATCCAGCTCAACAGGGCCCTCAGCAGGCTCAAGTTTAGCCGCCACAGGGTGCTCAAGCCAGGATCCCAGAGGGTCTTCACTTGGGAGCAGCTCCCATGGGCCAAGGATCAAGCTCTGCTTGTGGCCTCCCTGTGATGTGTCTAGGAGCATCTCCCTAGGGCCACAGCAAGATGGGACACCCTTGGCTGTGCTAGTTCAGAGCTGCCCCTGCCCTGTAGCTGAGCCCCAGGATGAGAGCTGCTCTTCAACAGTTCCCTGGACTGTGCCTCTTCTACCCTGCGCCTATCAAATCTCATGAATCCAGAGGTTGCAAGCTATTTGTGAAGCAACTTAAGAATGTCAGATGCTTTGTAGATCTTTCAGAGTAAATGAAGTCAGGGTGTGTCACTCATGGTTCTTTCTGCTGAGGAAAGAGAATGTGGTGGTGTCACTGAGGCCTGCCTCTGGAGGCAGCATATCTACTGGCTGACATTTTAATATAAATAATGGATCAGAACCTTTCTGTAAGGAAGATGATATATCTAATCGTTATTTTGGAATAAACTCTTCTGAGCACTGTGGTATGAAGTTTGACCATTATCTAACACAATGTGGACTTCACTAAGACAGTAATTGATCAGATGTACCCCTTGCCAGTTTGTCATTAATGGTAAAATTTCAACAGCTTGACTTTAATTTTACCTCANTACCCAGGGAGGTTGTGGCTGCTCCCTCCCTGGAGGTGTTCAAGGCCAGGTTGGACAAGACCTTGAGTGACCTGTGCTAGTGGGAGATGTCCCTGCCTATGGCAGGGGTTGGAACTAGATGATCCTTGAGGTCCCTTCCAACATTACCATTCTATGATTCTATTTTCCTTTTATGAATGTCTTTAAGATGTTACTTTCTTGAGTAAGAGCATCTGATGAAAGGTTCCAGATGTGAATTCTTGAGCTCAGATTATAATTTGAAATTTTTTAATATTTCAACTTTGCTTGTCACAATCTAATAGACATTTTATAAATTAGCCTAATAACTCTGATGCTATCCTGTGTACTCTTTGCCATGGAAATTAATTTGTAGAACTAGGAGAAGATTGAATGTTTTCTGTCAGGACCTAATTAATATCTTTATTTTCGTCAGCAATGTGCAGCTTTTTCTTCCTGAGAGCCAATTATGTAATTTCAAAAAGGTCAAGGGACCACAAATCAATATTCAAATTGTTTTTCCAGACTCAATTAGATTGAGTAAGTTTTTGATCATTTTCTCCCTCAGGCTGCCCTAGTTGAGATGGAAATGCCTGTCACTGTGAGGAGCAGCCCCCTCACAGGACAACAGTCCTCAGGGAAACAGTGGAAGTTGTTGAGGTCCTGCAATGAAAGAGAGCAGTAACTCTGCCTACTCTGGCAGCTTCATTAAACTCTCCATTTAATGACACATCTGAGAGAAAGCTGTCAACAAGGATAGTTGCATGTAGTTATTGACTCTATTAGAATTTGCAGCTCTAAAATGATCTACTTAGGGCAGACAATTTTTTCAGTGAAAAAGTAGTCAAGCATTGGAACAGGCTGCCCAGAGAGGTGGTTGAGTCACCATCCCTGGATGTGTTTAAAGATTGTTTGGATGTGGCACTTAATGACATGGTTTAGTGGTCAACTTGATGGAGCAGGGTTAATGGTTGGACCTGATGATCTTAAGGGTTTTTTTCCATTCTGAATGATTCTATGATCAGCTTTTACTTTAGTGATTGCTGTGTACTAAGGTGTACGTCCACAGACCAACTGTTCTGACTCTTACTGTGAAACTAAGGTCAGAGCCTTGGCATTGATGATGCAGAAATGGGTAGCACAAGTTCTAAGTCCACTGTATCCTGTTTGTTAGCCTTCATGCATGTGTGTGTCGGACACACTTGGACTGCGGCCATGGAAGAGACAAACCAGGACACGGACTCACTTGAGGGACTGCAGCTTATGGGCAATGCATGACAGCTGAGGGTCTGCAATCCATGTAAAATCCATACTAGAGCATGTAAGAAAGATGGAGCTAAACTTCTTAGTAGAGCCTGTTGTGATCGTTACTCAAGGAGTAATGATTTTAAACTAGAAGAGAGGAGATTTAGACGAGCCTAGACAAAAGGAAGAAATGCTTAGCAGTGATGGTGGTGAAACACTGTCCCAGGTTGCCCAGGTAGATGGTAGATGGTCCATTCCTGAAAACATTAAAGATTGAGTTGAATGGGACTCTGAGCAACTCCATCTAGTTAAAGATGTTTCTGCTCACTGCAGGGACGTGGGACTAAATGAACTTTCAACCTGGAATATTTTGTGATTCTATGATTTCCCCCTGGCACCCCAGTGCCTGAATCAATAACCAGAAGTCTATGTTAACTGGGAATGAATTAAGTAAAAAAGTCCTAGTTAAGACTGTTTTGCCCATGATAGGTATTCAGATTAAGTACACATACCAGCTGGCCTGGATTCTTCCAGTGGTCTGGAAGATTTACCTAAATCCAATCCAATAATCGATCTCTTGGTGATGAGGATTGTGTATCAGAAGCAAAAATTCAGGAGATGGAATATTTTGTAGATGTGCAACTAATAGTCTTGTTTGAGATTTCAGTCTGAAGCACAGTAATGCCATGCTGATTTTATGCTTTTCATGAAGGAGATACAATAACAAGTAACTTAAAAGCCAGAAACTAATACAGCTATAAGTTGTGATGTTATGCAAATTGTCTTCCCCTGAAACCATCGGTCACAATTTAATCCAGGCAACAACTTAAGAGGTCATGTGAAAGAGCCATAACTATGCAGAAATGTAAGGGACACAGAATAAAACCATCTTGACAGGATATATGAATCTATCTTTATTGGTAAGCATAGATTATCTTTGGTGTCCTGTGAGAAACTTTACAGCAGATCAGATCAGTGGCGGTGTGTGCATGCATCCTTACCTACCATCCAATCTATATTGGAATATTCCAGTGAAGTAATAAAAATATTTATTTTGTTTAAGTAGTTGTAGCAAAGAGGTAGTACTGGGGCTAATGCTAAGAGTGTTTGTCTTGACAAACAAAATGATAACCTTTTCTAATGAATGAATTTTATGGCTCCACAGACAGTGGCCAGGATAGGATTTTTAACTTTTCTGTCTATTTTTGTCTTTTCCTTAGGATTGTGACAGCACTTTATGCACGTAAAAGACCCAGACTTCATGCTTTACTGAGCAGAAGCCAGCAATCTCTTCTTGCTCTACCTCTGCTTCTGCTTTTGATGTGTTTTTCTTTGCTATGGAAACTCATGCAGAATTGTTATGTCAGTTGGACAGGATTTTTATAACATGAAATAAGTCTTTCATTTGATATCCATCATAATCCATTATGTCTCGAATCCTGCATTTTATCTGTCTTTGTGTATCCATTGGATATGTGGGGCCAGACTTCAAAGTACTACCAGCTATGTCTATATGCAAAATATATTTAAGGGATTTATCCATGTTTCACTTCAGAGGACTGGAGTTAGGCTGCTGATTTAATCACATACCACCTTGCTTAAAGATGAATGGTAAGCAGTAGTAATTGTGTGCAAGAAGCCATTGAAGTGACAGTACTTAACACAAGTAAGACCCCTCAACAAAGGATTGGGAATACAAAAGAAACTTAACTTGTGTGTGATTGCAAATATAATTCCTTGTTAAAAGATGCATAGCTGAGGAAAGGAAGCTCCTTTTGGTCATGGTTCATAAAGTCCTTTCCATTCAAAAGGCTCATGTCCTAGGATACTCTGCATCTTGTAAAAGTCCTAAGGTCAGGATGAATTTCAGGTAGTTACAAATACCTGGCGAACATGGCATGCACAGTGTCAGATCCTTCTTAGGAGCACAGATCCTTCTGAATACAGCACATTAGGTCTGATGGCAATGATTTGCCTGACTAGTGATTCCCCAACTGGTGAAGGTCAGGCAAAATAAATCGAGGCAACTAAACAAAGGATATGTTTACACCAGGTAAATTTACTTTCAGTGCTTGGAAGTGCACAATGCATCTAAGAGTTTTCCTCCTACGTGCACAACTGACTCAACCAAGACTGTATCTAAAGCTAAGAATAGATATCAAAGATAAGAAGGTATCACAGATGATTAGGAGGCTGAAGCATCTCTCTTACAAGGAGAAGCTGAGAGACCTGGGGCTCTTTAGCCTGGAAAAGGGAAGATTGAGAGAAGATCATGTCAATGCACATAAATATTCTAAAGGAAGTAGAGAGAATGGGACTGGGCTCATTTCAGTGGTTCTCAGGGTAAGGGTCAATGAGTACAAACTAGAACACAGAAGATTTTCCTTAAGCATAAGGAGGTACTTCTTTACTTTAAGAGTGACGGAGCACTGGACCAGGCTGCACAAACAATTTGTGGAGCCTTCTTCGGAGACTTTCTAAAACCACCTTGGATGCATTCCTGTGCAAACTGATCTAGGCAAACCTGCTTTAGCAGTGGTGGTGGACTAGGTGATTTCCAAAGGTCCTTTCCAACACCTGCCATTCTGTGATTCTGTAAAGGTGCCTCAGCTATACAGGGGCTGTATATTTGACCTAGTGCCTTGCCTTAGGACTGCCTGTAAAACAGAGAGCAGAGGATCTGCTTGAGAGAGTCCAACGGGGGACTACAAGGATGACTAGGGGACTGGAACACTGCCTGATGAGGAGAGGCTGAGGGACCTGGGGCTGCTTAGTCTGGAGAAGAGAAGACTGAGAAGGGATTTAAGAAATGTTTATAAATATCTGAGGACTGGGGGTCAGGAGAGGGGGACAGGCTCTGCTTGCTGATCAGTTATCCATTTAACTGCTAGTGCAAATTCCCTGAAACAAAGCCCAGCTTGTAGTGCCCTCTGTGTTGAGCTCAGTTTAGCTTTCTTTGCAAGGACTGTGGTTACCCCCTACACTCATGAGCATATCTTTTCGTGCTCACCTCCTCCGAGCCAAGGAGGGTTTGTGTTGGCCACTGTGTTGGTTCGAGGCTAATTAGAATATTTTAATGGAGAAAATTATACTATAGGCTGTGAAAAGGAAACAATGGTGATGTCTACTTCACTCATAGGCCTGCTGAGATGTTTAAGAATAAGAATACAAAACAAAGATAACACAGTCTCTCTGGGGACACAGCATCTTGGGCTGCCTAGCAGCTTCTGGCTTTTCTCCTCTCTGCCGAATAATCTCACTAACCACTTTCCTTCTAACCCCCCTGGCCGATCCTCCAAACTCACCTTGTGTGTAAGGCAAACCAGGGGGGAAGGTGTAGGGGTGGGGAGAAGGTGGAAGGGTGGTTGGGAGCCACTCCTGGGGTCTCTGATTTCTGGGAGGGGTGTTGTGTTTTCTGTATTACCTTTACCTTGTATATTTCTGTAAATTTTCCTGTCTATTGTGTCTATCTCTGCTTGTATATTGTGCTAAGCTGTAAATAGCCCTTCAGTCCTTAACTTCCAGCTGGCTGAGTCGAGTCTGGGTCATTTTACAAAGTGGGGGGCGGCGAGGAACTCCCAAACCATCACAGCCACTGATACTCCATACCCCAGTTCAGACCAGAATTAGTGACTAGTGGTGTTTCATGGTGAGATTAATATATTCACCACAAGGTTAACCAACCCTCTTGCCTTCCTACAGTATAAGTGAGAACATATGCCAGTATGGGTTACCAGGTCCCAAAAAAGTGGATTGAATGAAAAATAGTCTGTCAATCTTTAGGTAGCCTGCATAGTGAGGCACTCTTAGTATTTGTTTCCTAGTAGTTTGTATTATCCTGCATTATTTGTAGGAATGGATGTTGTGTTTATTTTCTGTGTTAAGTTATGGCTTTCATCTTCTCCAGTACTTGTGAAAGATGAATTTTGTGCTTCCTTGAAATCATGTCTTGAGAGCTGTCAGGGGCAAGATGAGATCTTGCATAATGCTGGGAGTTATTTGGAGTTTCGTAGTCAAAGCCTCTGGGGTAATTGTGCATGACATTTCAGATCTGAGGCCTGTCTGCATCAGAAGGTCTGGCTGTGCCTGAGATCTGCCAGCATTCTTATTTCAGTGCTCTGCTGAAATTTTTCCTCTAAAATCCCTCCTCAATGTTTAGAATTCTGTGTGATTCCTGATTAATGTAGTAGTAAATGAGGGCCAGATTGTTAAAAACAATCATGAGGTGTTATTATTAGTCTTGATTATTCTTTACTCTTTATTATTACTCTTTTTATTATTCTTTATTATTCTAAGAAAAGTCAAAATTATTTGAGAAGAAACTCATATTCAAAAAGAAAAAAAATATACTTTAAGGAATTATCATCACAGTTTGCTCTTGAGGAGCGGGTGACATTTTATGTAAGGTTGTACATGGTTTTGTCTACCTGGTTTCCTTGGACTTTCACATTTAGCTTTTGACATGTACCTCCTGAGAGATACAGAATCACAGAATGTCAGGAGCTGGAAAGGACTTTGAAAGCTCATCCAGCCCACCCCCACTGCCAGAGCAGGATCACCTAGAGCAGATCACACAGGAAAGCATCCAGGTGGGTTTTGAATCTCTCCAGAGAAGGAGACTCCACAACTCCCCTGGGCAGCCTGTTCCAGTGTTATATATTTATAAATATTGATGAGGTCACCTCTTAGTCTTCTCTTCTCCAAGCAGCACAGCCCCAGCTCCCTCAGTCTCTCCTCATAAGAGAGATGCTCCATTCCCTTCATCATCTTTGTGGCTCTGCACTGGACTCTCTCAAGCAGTTCTATGTCCCTCTTGAACTGGGGGCCCCAGAACTGGACACAGTACTTAGATGCAGCCTCACCAGGGCAGTGTAGAGGGGCAGGAGAAATACATGATAAATGAAATTAAAAGTGGCATATAGAGTCTTACTTAACTAAACCTTTTCTGGGTTAGAACGGAATATTTACATGCACTTTCTGGAAAAGTTTATTCACAGTTTACATGGGAGACTTCTCTGTGCTAGGATATTGCAATTACCCTCCAAAATAAAATCACCAGACTAGCTCAGAAGGTTTGGAAGCAAAATGAAGCTACATATTTACAGCAAGCTGAAATCTAAAAGCATAAAATAGAATCATAGAATTATAGAATACCATGTATTTGTACAGAAATATATTTACATATAGTTATGATGTAGAGACAACACAAGGACACTCTTAAGGACCCCCTTAAGGACTCCAATCACCCCTCTGGACAAACCCAGAGGAGCTTCCACCAGCCTCCTTCTTCCTCCTCCCCCTTCTTTCTCTCTCCCAGACAGTTTGCACCAGCAAGAACTTCAGGACAAAGATAAGGGTTATGCAAAGCAGAGTTACAGAGGAGAGGAGCAAAGAATAAAAGAGACAGAATTGTTGATACAACAGAATTTTATCCTCATCAGCAAGCAAATGGAATCATATAGATTTATCTTTGTTATTCTTTTTGTATCCAATAGCCAATTATTTACTTTTTTAACCTGCTTTTTCTGTTCAATGTCTCTGGAAAGTCCCTATGCCTTGTTTACAGTTAGACACAAAAAAACTAAGCTAAGCATTAAACCTTAGTCAGTCACCAAGGTAGAGGCTGATGGCCATAACAAGCACTTTAGAAGGATTAGGTTAGGCGTGTTCAGTCCTTTTGGCTTCCTTGAAACTGAGTAACAGAAAGTGCATCTGTGAAGGGAAAATTGAGAAACATCCCTTCTGAGCAAAAGTTATTGAATTTTATTCAGATTACCCAGTTCCAAAAAAGCAGAGGAGCTTTGAATTCAGCTTCTGTGTGATGCTGTTGAACTTAGGTTGTGAACTCTGGGAAATGAACTCTGCCCTGGGTCTGACCGGAGCTGGACTTTCCTGTAGTGCAAGTCCCTACCCTGTCTCTTCTGTAGTGATGAGAAAAATGTTTAGCTGCACACTGTCATGGCATTATTTCACCTATGTTCAGCAGTGAGAAAGAGGAGATTCACATGGACTGTGAATCAGTTGTCCATGTTGTCCCTGAGCAAATTCAAGTTGCTGGGCTTCATAGTAATGCACTGGTATTATGATGTGGTTAGTTATTGGTCTCTCTGTTTTAATCTGATGTGTTATCTAGTCCAAGCTTTTGTGTAAATATCATGAATAAAACAACTGAAAGGCTGGAGAATAGAAGCTGACTTTGAGGAGCAGGTTGATTGCAACAATTTATGTTTGAAAGGTCTTAGCACTAGCAATCATTTTGATGTTAGGTGGCAGTGTTGATTTGAATGAGGGTAGAGAGGCTCTTCAGAGGGACTCAGATAGGCCAGATCAATGGGCCAATATTAATGGGATGAGTTTCAACAAGGCCAAATGCCAGGTCCTGCACTTGGATCACAGCAAAGCCAAGCAACATTACAGGCTTGAGGCAGTGTGGCTGGAGAGCTGCTGGCAGAAAGGGATCTGGGGGAGTGTAATAGACAGGAGCTGAAAAGGAGCCAGCAGTGTGCCCAGGCAGCCAAGAAGGCCAATGGCAGCCTGGCTTGGATTAAAAATGCTGTGGCCAGCAGGAGCAGGGAGGTGATTGTCCCCTTGGACTTGGCTTTGGTGAGGCCACACCTCCAGTGTTGTGTTCAGTTTTGGGCACTGCAATACANCCCCCCCCGTTTTCTTTAAATAAGTACAAACTACTCTACATACAAATCACAGAACTGATTGCTGCTGTTGTTGGTTTGGGGCTTTTTTCCCCTTTGTCTCTTACATGCTTTGCAACTGTTTCTGTGATTCTGTGATGTTAACTTTTTTGGGATTGCTTTTCCCTTGTAGTCAAATATCAGGAGGGTTTTGCACGAAAGATGGAACAATACTGTTTGTTTCAAGGCATTTCAGATACTAGAAGAATGTGAAATTTGAAAGAGCAGAAGTAAACTCAGAGGCTGATTATTCCCAAGTAGTCCTGGCTAACATCATATGCACTCCAATAAAGTCACTGAGTGGCAATCTTGCAATATATCTTACAAGATTAAAACAGACAAGGCAAATGATGTTTTCTTGTAGGCCTTTTATTTCACTGATGTCTACAATTTGCTTGCTTGAACTTTATTTTTAAGTACCTGATACAAAATGTTGTCTGAAGCAGACTGAGCATCTGTCTGTCTGGATGTTTCCTGGTTCTCCTAAGTGCTAACTTTGGTTGTTCCCAGTTGCTCTCCCTTTTGGCCTCCCATGGGGGCTATATAAAATGCAGCTGGGAAAAAAAGCCTATGAGAACTTTGTCTTACTTTGACAAGCTAGAAAAGTGAAATGGTTTTCCTTTTAGAACCATGAATTGAATGCCTCATTTGTCTAGGAATTCAAATGTTTGGGGGCTTTTTTTACCTTCTCACTGTTCATACTTCCATTTGTTCTTTTTAAATAATTTCATCTTATCTGATACATTAACTTCTTGGTTTCAAAGAATGAATTTGTCTAGAGTTTGGAAAGCTTCCAGAACAAACTGAACATGGGTAATCATCAAGTACTACTGCAGTGCAGAAAATGGTTGATTAGGCTAAGGTCATGTTAGTGGCTTATTCATGATCAAGGGAGAATTTCATCTCCCTTGATATAAAGTTTCAATTATATGTGGTGTATTTTAGTCAATAAATAACATTTTACTGTTCATCCCATTGGATATAATACACGATACTGCAAGTGTTGAAAAAAAGAGCTCTGTTCTGTTTATCTCTTTGCTTATAGCAATGTTAAATATTTACAAATTCTCCCTTGGGATCCTGAAGAGTTTTTTAGTCCTGAAAATGATACTCAATCTTTCTGCTCCATACAGCTTTTACAAGGGTTTTCTCCCTTTCCCTCCTTTTTTTTTTTTTTTTTTTTCCCAAACGTGCATACGTGACATAAAGCATTTTACTGTGATTGCACTGAGTGCTTTTAATCATAGAATCATAGAATGGTAAGGTTGGAAGCAACCTCAAGGATCATCCAGTTCCAACTCCCTGCCATAGGCAGGGACACTTCCCACTAGTACAGGTTACTCAAGGCCTCATCCAGCCTGGCCTTGAACACGTCCAGGGAGGGAGCAGCCACAACCTCCCTGGGCAACCTGTGCCAGTGTCTCACCACCCTCACTGGAAACAACTTCCTCCTAACATCTAGTGTAAATCTTCTCTCTGCCAGTTTAAACCCATTGCCCCTTGTCTTGTCATTACAACACCTTGTAAATAGTCCCTGCCCAGCCTTCCTGTAGGCCCCCTTCAGATACTGGAAGGCTGCTATAAGGTCTCCTGGAAGTCTTCTCTTCTCCAGGCTGCAGAGCCCCAACTCTCTCAGCCTGTCCTCATAGGAGAGCTGCTCCAGCCCTTTGAGCATCTTCGTGGCCTCCTCTGGACCTGCTCCAACAGTTCCATGTCCTTCCTGTGCTGGGGGCTCCAGAACTGCACACAGTACTCCAGATGGGGTCTGAAGAGAGCAGAGCGAAGGGGCAGAATCTCCTCCCTTTCCCTGCTGGCCACGCTTCTCTTGATGCAGCCCAGGACTCTATTTGCTGTCTAGGCTGTATGCTTTATTGCTTTAGCATGTTGTGAATGTATACATCGTTTGGAATGTAGTAACTCCAAATTAATGAGCAGAGTGCCTCAGAGAAAATCCATCAGTTCCTCATCTCAGAGTGGCCGACTTAGAGTAGGACAAGGAGAGGCCAACACAATGCAGTGTGTTGCTCTATTGTGAGAAGGCAGATAACAAAGAGGACACAATCATGTCAAGTTTATTTACCCAAATATTCATGAGAAAATACCTGAGCATGAACAATTATTTCCCCCTTTACTGTTTATCAGGAAGTCTCTGAGAGTCTTGAAGTAGAACACACAATGAATCCTGTTCAATATCTTTATTGATGATCTGGACCAGGGGATTGAGTCCAGAGTTTGCAGAGTTTGAATCTGTAAGTTTGCAGCTGACACCAAGTTAGGAGTAGGTGTTGATCTCTTGGAAGGTAGGAGGGCTCTGCAGAGGGAGCTTGACAGGCTGGATGGGTGGGCAGAGGCCAATGGGATGAGATTTAACAAGGCTAAGTGCAGGATTCTACACTTTGGCCACAACAACCCCAAACAGTACTACAGGCTGGGGACAGAGTGGCTGGAGAGCAACCAGGCAGAGAGAGACCTGGGGGTGCTGGTAGAGATCTTGATCTGGCTTTCTAAAGACTCTCGTAGAACGCAAGTAAAAATGAAACTCCTACATTTGTCCCACTAAAGTGCATAGATACTTGCAATGCAATCAGTGTGTAAACCTCTCAACATGATTGTCCAAGGACAGACAGAAATAGAACCTGAACCTGAGCCTTAATTTTGAGGCTGTAATCCTCTCAGTCTCTACTGACTGGCTCCCAAAGCAGAATGTAAGTCTTGGTGCTGGTGCTAACTGATTTCAGTTTCAGTGTCTGGGTTCTGTGCTTTTTGGATCGTTTCAAACAATTGATTCTTTTTCTTGGGATGTTTTTATTTGTGGCAAACATCTGTATCTGGCCACATGATTTATTGGTTTGTATTACATTTTGGAGCTGGTTTTTCATCATCTGCATGTAAATAAATTGCACTGCCAAAGTTGGGAATGGACCTCTCAAAGTTTGCCCAGCAGACATGGCCAGGTGCATTCTCAGGTGAATTAACTGAATTATTAAGACTAATGACTCCACACTCCCCATGCAGGATGTGACTCCCCACTTAGGAGAGTTACAACCCCTTGCATCTTTCATAAACTTGTTTGTGAAAGATATACATCAGCTAAGGAAGGCATCTGTAAGCAAGAAGGACTGTCTCTTGTCTGTATGCCACTTGTTACACAAATGATCAAGAAAGATTTGGAAGCTGGAAACATTTCCTGAGAACTTTCATAATGTTTCATACTTTGGTATGAGGAAGTGGCCTCTTTTGGACCTCTTAAGCCAGTGGAGCCTGACAGAAGTGGCTTTGTACAAACAGTGAGTGATTGCATGCTTTCTGGGTCATTCACACTAACATTTTGATTATAGTGGTGAGTTACAGAGGATGAGATGCAGGCTGTGGTGCTTCACTGGAATGCATTTAGGTGAAGAAAGGAGCTCTTACCTAACTACAAGGCTCCGAGGCAAGGTGAATCACATAAACAGATACTCTTTGAAGCAAACTTTCTACTCAGTATTACGATGGTGTTTTCAGATGATGGTCTGATTTTTGTGTCCTCCAGAGCTTGTCATGTTTTATAGCAGTTATGAGCAAGGGAGGTCTGTATGAAACACTAGGATAGGTTCAGTGATGGTGAGAGGTGAACTTATATGAGAGACTTTGTTTCCAAGATGTTTCTATCACATAATAGAAAAATATACTTGATCTTGGAGAGTACACAAACAAGAACTCCCAAGGCAGTGAGAGAGGTGTTAATCTTGCATGGATGAAAGCACTATGCATTATAATCATCTTGGTTCTGCCACTTCATCACCACCAGCAGAAAAGACAGGAGCAGGTACTCTAGTGTGAAGCCTGTTATGTCTTGATTTCTTTCTACCAAGAGCACTTGAGACTACATGAACAGAGCTATATGTTAGGCTCTAGACTCTCACTCCATTTGCAGTTCTTACCATCATTTTGGTACTGGCGCATCTCTACACTGGCTGTCTGTGCTGGATTACAACAGTTACTGCACTTTACTGGGCAGTCTACAGAGGTTGTATGATTTGGCTCCAAGCATAAATAATTCAGTTTGATTTAGAAAGCAACGATGACAAGTAAAACTCAGACTTGTCTTAATCCTTTAGTGAGTTACATACAGCTCAAAATAAATCTTCCACCCAGTTGCACAGGACAAATTCACCTTCCTTGAGCTTGACATTTAAGACTCTTACCGGCCCCAAGGATCTTTGCTGCTCATTCTCTGCCCCTTTATTGATCTCAAAAGGCTGGCTGTGTGCCAGACAGACAGGATTGACAGCAGAGACCTGTGGTGGAGATAAGCAATGCAAAGACTTGGATGCAGAAAAAAATGCATCTGACGATTGCCTACAAGAGCAAGTAACTGGTTTTCACTTGTAAAGTGGCACTGAGCTGAGTTTATGTGCACTCTACTTTGTCTTACAGCATTTTCAGACTTCTTTCATCTATGTTTTTTGTGAAAGCTCGAGGTCTCAGGTCTCTCTCTGCTTGCCTTCCCCCCCCCCCCCCTCAGATGTAGCTTCTCTGTTTGACATTTGCTGAGATAATTAACCTTGGCTAAGAACCATGGAAATAAGTAGTATAGTGTATGGAACTTGATGTGGAGTAGGAAAGGAGCAGTCTACATGTGCTTTAATAGTTATAAAAACCATTTCTTTTCTAGAGGGACAATGTTCTGAAGGTATCAGGAGCTGAACTGACTTTCTGCATGTTCTTGCATTTGTCCTAATACTGTTGGGTGGATGCTGGTATAATCAGCTCTGCAGCTCTTGCTTACAAACACAAGTAAGAGTACAGCTGTTCAGTTTGTAAACTGGAGAAGGATAAATGGCACTTTGATAATACCTCAGCTAAATAGTCCCTGTTCTGCTCTGCAATGACTAAAATGTTTTAATATGATTATTTTACCTTGGGGAATTAACTTTAGTAATTCTTTCTCTATTGTTCTTGCCCATGCACACCTAATATTATTAAAGAGAGGCCACAGGAGCTGTTTGGTATCTTGTTATTGTTTTGGTATTAATCTTCCATTCTTCTTTCACACAGACTTCAGTCCTCATTAGGCTGGGGCTTTTTTCAGTTTAAAGTGTTTTTGACTTATGATGCCAACAAATCAATCAGTCAGTACCCCTCCCTATGAATTCAGAAAATCCACAGAAGCAAATATTGATCTATCCTTAGCTGTCACTTATTATACAGCTCCCTGGTGTGAGGAAGATGCTAAACAGAAGCTGATAGATATTAAATCTCACCTATTTTTTCCTTTCTGGCAAATACATTTTTGGGGTTTTCTTTTCCCATTATGGCTGCAGCTGTTGTTGCCTGGAAAAGGGTTAAAAATACATCCTTCCTATTTTCTTTTCCAGTGTTGAAAAGTAGAAATTTGAACAAGTGTTAGGCATAATTCTTCACTCTGATCAATTAAGAGCATGGTTGCCTTGCAGTGATTACTTGCATGGTAGAAGTACTTCTATTTCTTGCTGTGTTGATTGGTGTTACTAGTATAGGTTGCAAGACAGGCATTTTGCAGCTACCACATAGTCACTTGCTAGCCAGGCAGATTAACAGTGAGGGTGAAGGCTAGCCAAGTGGTTTTAATAGGATTGGTAGTTTTTTTTTAGGAAACAGAAAGGTTGCAGAAACAAAATTAGACCATTTAGAATCTCACCACTTTTCCCTGTTAACACTTTGCTCTCTTTTGTGCACAAATCACAGAATCATAGAATGGTAAGGTTGGAAGGGACCTCAAGGATCATCTAGTTCCAACCCCCTGCCATAGGCAGGGACACCTCTGACTCGGTTGTGGGATTTCACGAGGCAGGAATTATAAAAATATGCAGTTATTTTTATTTCCGGAAAGCCCCACCCACAACTGTCTATAAAATATTAGTTAAGGTTCAGAAATTCCGTCGGGAAAAATCTTTCACAAGGATGTTTACAGGGAGTTTAGTAATTCAGGAAAATCAGGAAGCTTGGAAAGGTTGCTATAAGAAATAGCTTTGCTGGACTTACAAACAAAGGTAGCCTGGAGCCCTAGGGAACGTCTGCACTACTCACGGCAGTGGAGTAGGAATTTGGCGATAGTCCCTTGGCTCCTTGTCGGCAGTCTTTGCGGCAGTGCCTTGAAATGTAGATCATGGGGCAGCACAGGGTGAAGTTCAGGCTGCTCTGCCGCTTACCCACGATTGCGGCAAAGGCAGGTCCCTTCAACAGGCAGGCAAGATCTGACGGTCGAGAGCGGGGACTGTGCCTTCTCGTCACCGTTCTTGCAGATGCCTCTCAAGGACCGACTCAAGGACTGACTCCAGGTCTAAGTCAAGGTCCGAGTCCAAGTCCGTGGCTGGCAGGACTGTGGCTGGCAGGACTGTGGCTGGCAGGACCGTGGCTGGCAGTCCGTCTTAAAGCCCTCTCGAAGTCCCCGTAGCAGTCTCCGGCAGTCTGCTCCAAGTCTCTCAGTCTTCAAGTCTCCGAGTCTCTAAGTCTCCCAGAGTCCCCCAGAGAATGTGTCCCATTGCCATATATATATGCTGGGGCGAGTTGCTCTCCCCCGTTCAAGCCTGCGGGGGTGGAGTAGGTACTTGACACCTACTCCTTTCACATTCCAAACCCCCGGAACCAGAGGTGGGGTGGGGAGCAGAACAGTTTCACACCCCATTCAAACCTTCGGTGGGGCAGGGACTCGGGTGTGCCCCACCACAACCTCCCATTAGCACAGGTCACTCAAGGCCTCATCCAGCCTGGCCTTGAACACCTCCAGGGAGGGAGCAGACCCAACCTCCCTGGGCAACCTGTGCCAGTGCCTCACCACCCTCACTGTAAAGAACTTCCTTCTAACATCCAGTCTAAATCTCCCCTCTGTCAGTTTAAACCCATTGCCCCTTGTCTTGTCATTACAAGACCTTATAAATAGTCCCTGCCCAGCCTTCCTGTAGGCCCCCTTCAGATACTGGAAGGCTACTCTAAGGTCTCCTGGAAGCCTTCTCTTCTCCAGGCTGCAGAGCCTGAGCTATCTTGAGATCAATGGTCAGTATTATCAAAGGTAGCTTCATGAAGATGAAGAAACACAGGAACAAATGAAGGGACGTAAGCTTCCCTTGTTGATAGGGAAGGGCCTAATCCTTTTATGTCATCATAAAAACAACTCCAAAACCAAGGTTCAAAAAAGCCAGCTTCACCCCTCCTATGAAGACAAGCTGAGGAAGCTGGGGTTGCTCAACCTGGAAAAGAGGAGACTTCAGAGAGACCTAATAGCAGCCTTCCTATACCTGAAGGGAGCCTACAGGAAGGATGGAGAGAGATTGTTTACAAAGGCCTGCAGTAACAGGATGAGGGGCAATGGTGGCTTCAAACTAGAGAAGAGCAGATTTAGATTGGATGTTGGGAAGAGGTTGCTCACTAAGAGGATGGTGGAACACTGAACAGGTTGCCCAGGCAGGTGGTTGGGGCCCCATCCCTGGAAATGTTCAAAGTGAAACTTGACAGGACTCTGGGCAACCTGGTGTAATGGAGGATGTCCCTACTGACTGAAGAGAGGTTGGACTTGATGTCCTTTGGGGGTCCCTTGCAACCCAGACCATCCTATGATTCTATGATTCTCTTACATTACTACATTTCCTGAGGACCACTCTGTTTGGGTGTCCTGTATGTGGCAGTTGTTGGCATTGGCTATTACAATCAAGCATCTCCTTCCACTCCCATAGTTAAACTTTCCTGTCTCTTCTGTTGGCTGCCTGCCCATCTCTGCTGTCATGGCAAAGAGTCCCAGTGGTGCTGCTGTCTCTACCAGTTCACACTTTGTGGAAATAGGAAAAAAACACCTTTCCTCCATAGAGGAAAGCTATTGGCTCACACATATTATTAACTCCTTGCAGCTGAAATTCTTGCTTCAGCTTCCTCTCTGGCAATGGCTTTACTTCAAAGAAGGGTCAGAATAGACTTGTGAATGCACCAGGAATGTATAAAGGCAGCTTTCAAGCAAGCTTTTGCACTTTTGTTCCTTTCTCATTTATTGTAGTGACTGTTGAGCTAACGTTGGTTAGATACCAGAATCAGGCCTGCTGGGTTTTAAAAGTTTATTCTACCCACATTTACACTATCAGGCAATTACTTCTCTAAATGGCTGCTGGCTGCTGCTTTTTTTTTTTTTTTTTTTAATCTCCATGTACATTGATTTGCTGTGATTCAGTCAGCCTAAGAATTCTTCTAACACACCTGCAGCTTTGGAATTTAAACATAAACTGCTTCTAGGGGAAAAAAAAAATCAAACATACATTGAAGACCTACCAAAAATGTTATAATGTGTATTATTCTGAAAGTTCTTGGTGGAATAAATGCAAAATTTCAGTCATGTTTCATTCAGCAGTGACAGATCCAGTGACACTTAAATTAATTTTGTTTCTAAATTCAGTTTCTTTCCAATTTCCAAATTCCATATCAGCAGTCATCTGTATTTCTCAGCATTTCCAGCAAAGGTACCTACTATGCTGGATTAATATTCGAGCTAAAGAGAGTGCAGGGGAATTCAAGGAACTGCTTGAATTAGAGGTGGCACAGCACAATCTTTCATTATGGACTTAGCAATAATGAGTACCACTTATGGTTCATTTTGTCAGTGATGGGACTCCCCCATTTCCTCCCACAGAAAACCAGTGAGCAGATGAGCATGCTGAGCATAGCCTGATATGAAAAGTTGTGCTGAAATTGTGATAGCACAGCATGCTTGGCTTCAGATTGGTAGTTTTCTAGCAATAAACATTATTTACTTTGTGCAAGGAAGACAAATTGGACTGAATTGGAATGCAGCACTAAGGTAATAGCGATTGATTCATCAGATGTCATACTGTAGGTGGTAGCTGTTACCATTATCACATCAAGAAACACTGGGTAGAACATTTGGAGCAAATGCATATCAGTGAGGAATATCCAGGATTATAACCCATACAATATCCTTTATTCAAGGTAGTAAACAAAACCAACAACAGCAATGAAGTGTTTAGTGATATGGCTTCAAATGCAGAAGATAGGATAGCTATCAGCCCTTGGAAACCTGATTTTTGAACTGCTTACAGGCAGAGCAAAAGGTGAAATTCATGGACTCCAGAGAAATATGGCTATAGCCCAGCCTCAGTGTTCTCACACAGTTCCCAAAATGTAAGCTACAAGAAGCAATAAACACCTATACAGAATTTCTTGGTGTTAGTATCTTTGCACACGTAACAATCTTACTGCAATCTGGCAAGATGCATCAATTTAGAACAGTTAACAGAAGAACAGGGAATGTTTATACGAAAGATGATTTATTTTCAGTTCATTTATTTGCAAATGTTCTCTCCAAAGCCTGTCTGCATTTCTCATTATATTGTCTCTCCAGTTTAAATTGTGTACACTTTGTGACATAGACAATACCTGGGTCCTTTTCAAGGCAATATGTACACACTACTACCACCGCTTCCCCTTCTAGTACTAATCCAACAACCACCCACTGAGTCTTTTCTGATTTCTGTGATTCATACTGTAGTAGTTGGCTTGGAATCATTCCGTACATTGATGCTGTTAGGATGTGGGGATTTAAGTCCTTGTATGTTTGTGCAGTATTTTGCTTTTGTTGTTTCCAGAGAAACATGGAGAATGGCAGACAGTTCTTTGCTCAAGTTTAATATTAGAGGAAATGGCAATACCATTTTGTGAAATAGAACCATAGAATGGTTTAGGTTTGAAGGGGCCTCAAGGGTTTGAAGGGAGTTGGAACCTCTAGTTCCAACTCCCTGCCATAGGCAGGGACACCTCCCACTAGAATGTTTCATAGCTAAATATTTTTGTTTTGCAAGACAGGAAAAGCTGCAAAATTTCAGTGTATCCATAAGGCAGGTTGGGACGTGGCACTTGGTGCCATGGTCTAGTCTCGAGATCTGTGGTAATGGGTTGAACTTGATGATCTTTGAGGTCTCTTCCAACCTTGGTGATACTGTGATACTGTGATCTCCAACAAACTCTAAAACATTCTGCATGTCAGATACATATAAAGGAAACAATTTGCTGAAAGCACTGAGAATAACTGAAATATCCTAGGTGAAAGCGGTGAGAAAAAGGACTCTCCAAAAATTTGTCAACAACAGCAGTGCCGAACTTCAGGTGCTTTGACCTAATTTTCATTTTGGAATGGAAATGTTGGGGAAAAGGTTAGATATCTCTAGAAAAGAATCATAGAATTCAGGAAGAGGTTATAACTTCTAAAAGAATGGCTGTTTGTTCTTTCCCTTTAAAGATGAGAAGGAAACTTTCAAGTAGAAGATTTATTTCAGAAATCATGTGGTTTTGAACTGGGATCAGCACTGGCAAATATCCTAATTTGTGGTCTTGATTCCATATTCATTTTCAGTCCTTCATTTACTTCCTTGCTAAGGAATAAGAACAAAATTTAAATGCCAGCTTCCTGAAGCCAGGCATAGTGAAACTGTTGTACAAGTTACCTTACATACATTTTATTTTAAAAAGGGATATTTTACAAGGAACAGCAGATGTCAATATGTACATTCATCCTTTTAGCAGTGACTTCAACCAAGTAAAGAAAATTTAGTTAGAGCTGTGCTTGCTGGATTTGCATAACCGAATGTCAGAAAGATATAAGTGGCAGAAAACAATGTTAAATTACTTTGTAATATGATTTAATATGCCCTGAGGAGAGGGACTTGAGGGTGCTGGTGGATGAGAAGCTCAATAGGAGCTGTCAATGTGCTCTTGCAGCCCAGAAAGCCAACCAGAGCCTGGACTGCATCAAGAGAAGTGTGGGTAACAGGGCAAGGGAAGTGATTCTTACCCTCTGCTCTGACCTTGTAAGACCTCACCTGGAGTACTTCATCCAGTTCTGCAGCTCCTATTGCAGGAGGGCTATGGATGTGTTGGAAGGTGTCCAGAGAAGGACCACAAGGATGAACAGAGGGCTGGAGCTGCTCTGCTATGAGGAGAGACTGAGGGAGTTGGAACTGTTCAGTCTGCAGAAGAGAAGGCTCTGAGGTGACCTTCTTGTGGTCTCTCAGTATCTTGAGGGGGCTGCAATAAAGCTGGGGAGGGACTTCTTAGGCTGTCAGGTAGTGATAGGACTGGGGGGAATGGAACAAAGTCAGAAATGGGTAGATTCAGACTGGATGTTAGGAAGAAGTTCTTCAGCGTGAGGGTGGTGAGACACTGGAGCAGGTCACACAGAGAGGTGGCTGAGGCCCCATCCCTGGAGGTGTTTAAGGCCAGGCTGGATGTGGCCCTGAGCAACCTGATCTAGTGTGAGGTGTCCCTGCCCATGGCAGGGGGGTTGGAACTAGATGACCCTTGTGGTCCTTTTTAACCCTGACTGATTGAATGATTCTATTGAAAAAAAAAAACCAAACAAAAACCAAACCCAAAAACAAACAAACAAAAACCAAACCCAAAAACAACCAAACAAAAAAAACACACCAAAAAACCAAAGCAAAAAACCTGAAGTTTCTACAGTTACTAATTGAAGGGAATTAACTAGGCATGACTCTTAAACACATACAGAACTCATTGTCAAACTGATCTTAAGAGTGAAGTAATGATTTTTCCTTGGTTAGGTTTGCTGATTTTTCACTTGTCAATCTTTCCTTACTGTTCTTGGGGCCAATGTTCTCGTGTTCATATTGATCTACAAAACAGTCACATAAACTTTGATATGAAAACCTGATGACATCCAAAGCTCAGAATATGAGATGGAATTGGAAATGAAGATTGATTTGTGGTGGTCGTACAACATGCTTCCTATTAGCAAACTGAGTACAACCATGGGATGCTCTTACAAAATCTTAGCTGGAATACTTTGCATCATGTGGTAGCCCTGTTGATCTCAAACTGTGGTTTATTCAGTGTGCTATCTTAGTTTTGAAGTAAGCTTTGTAAAGAAAGAAAAAAAAAAAAAGAAAAAAGACAAACCTTTACAGTGAGGGTGGTGAGACACTGGCACAGGTTGCCCAGGGAGGTTGTGGCTACTCCCTCCCTGGAGGTGTTCAAGGCCAAGCTGGACAAGGCCTTGAGTGACCTGTGCTAGTGGGAGGGGTCCCTGCCTATGGCAAGGGGTTGGAACTAGATGATCTTTGAGGTCACTTCCAACCATTCTATGATTGTATGAAACCACAAGAAACAGGCCTAGGACAAAGAGTCAGGCATGATGCCATCATGCCCAAATCATCGTTCACACAGAATCACACAATTTAACCAGGCTGGAAAAGACCTTTGAGATCATGAAGTCCAAAGTATTACCTAACACCTTCTAACTAACTAAACCATAGCACTAAGTGCCTCACCCCATCTCCTTTTAAACACCTTCTGAGATGGTGACTCCACCACCTCCCTGGGCAGCCCATTCCAATGCCAATCACTCTTTCTGGAAGAACTTCTTCCTAACATCCAGCCTGAACCTGTCCTGGTGCAGCTTGAGTCTGTGTCCTCTTGTTCTGTCCCTGGGTGCCTGGGAGAAGAGCCCAACCTCACCTACCTACAACCTCCCTTAGGTAGTTGAAGAAAGCAACAAGGTCTCCCCTGAGCCTCCTTTTCTCCAGGCTGAAAGACCTCACACTGTAAACTGGAATGGTCTTTCCTTGGGTGGGTCTGTGTAGCTTCTTGGTTTGTGTCCTACAATGTGAGGGGAAGTGCTGAGTCTGCTTCTCTTGTTGGATCAGTAAGATGCTCATCCTGAGAGTCTCATAAATCTGTGCAGTCTGCTGTGAATAAGTATTCGTTGAGTTTAGGAGCCATAGCAATTACATGATATACAGAAAGGCTCTCTAGCTAGACCCCTAAAAAGAAACTGTTGCTGAAAGCAGAGGAGAGGCTCCAAAGAAACAAGATGAAACCTGTGATGGAATATGGCAGAAAGAAGCCTTAAGAGCAAGCTGGTAAAGAAGCCAGCGTGAGAAATGATCTGAGTTGTATCCAGTTTTTACATGGAAGAGTTTTCACAGCTGGGTTAAATTTCTGCAGAGGGAAGGCAGAGGATTCTCTAAGGCATCACCTAGGGAGCTAGAAGTACTTGTACAAACCCTGAAGTAATGTATTTCTTGCTATTTTTTATAGAGGGGGGCTCAGTGCCTGTTTTGCAATGCATGCAAACAGTTTAGACAAGTGAAGTTAGGCATTTTTGAGTGAAAATCTCTATTTGCATGTCTCTGAGGAGAGGAAAATCAAACAATCAAGACTATTTTATAAGTCAACAAAACACTGATTTTAATAGAGCACAAGGGGAGATGAAGGGTAGAAGCTTTGGCTTTCACTTTATTCCAGCTCTTGCTTATTTTTATTTTTTAAATGTGGACATTTCTTTTGGCAAAGAGTTAAATTAAGACTGTACTAAATCATTCTTCTAGCCTGAGAAAGAAGCATTGAGAGATGAGATTTCTGCATATACAAAACCCACCCACAGCCGTATCCAAGGGAAGAACCTTCCCCTCAGGGCAATCAGAAAGCCAAGCTTTGGCAGAAATACCATATGAACTTCCTGAAAGGTATCCTGAGAGAAAAACCAGGACAAAATAGTGTAATGTATGAGAAGCTGTATAGAATCTCTGATAATAATACTTCAGAGATTTACTATGCTTATGCTCTGTTTCAGAAAGCAAAACATGACTTCAGAAATGGTAAGATTATATTCCCTACCTGCCCAGGGATGAGTCAATGATGTCAAAGCTGTTTCAGCAATAGCCAGAAGGCTGAGTTCTATAAAGAGGGATTTACTGCCAGAATTTTAGCTATATACAACTCCCTTTAGCACATCAGTAAAAGGAACATTAGTACTGGTCTGTGGGAATTTTTTTGGCCTTCTATGTGAATAAAACATGAAATGTAGTCTTATTTTTGAATGTATTGTCAAACAACACAACAAATGTTTCTTATGCCTTCTGTTGATTTACCAAGCTGAAAAACATGAAGGTCCAGTCAACCTAAAAAAAAAACCAAAACAGATTAAGAGACTTTCAAGTACTTCTAATTTGACTACTCTTTCATTATTCAAAGATTGTTAGAATGTTTTCATAGATTCATAGAAGCACCCAGGTTGGATCTCCAAATGTCATCTAGTCCAATCTCAAACCAATACAACCCCTGCAGTCAGTAGGGACATCCTCAACTAGATCAGGTCACCCAGAGCCCTGTTGAACCTCACCCTGAATATCTCCAGGGATGGAGCTTCAACTACCTCTCTGGGCAGCCTGTTCCAGTGCTCAACCACCCTCATTATAAAGAACTTTTTCTTAACACCCAGTCTAAATCTACTCTAATTTAAAACCAGTGCTCCTCATTCTATCACTGCAGGTCTTTGTAAGCAGTCCCTCTCCAGCTGTCTCATAGGCCCCCTTCAGGTACAGGAAGGTGGTGATTAGGTCTCCCTAGAGCCTTCTCTTCTCCAAGCTGAACAACTCCCACCCCGCACCTCAACCTGTCTTCATTCTAGCATTTAAAAACATATCTTAGGTGCAATATGTATTTGCTAGAAATGTATTGTCCCTGCTCAATAAGTTTGTTTTTGTTTTGTTTTAAGTAACATTTTCTTTGTACAGTTGCAAAGGATGTAAGAAACAAAGCAAAAAAAAGCCCAACAACAGTAATCAGTTCTGCGTTTTGTATGTAGACTAATTTGTACCTACTTAGAGAAAAGAAAAAGTCTTTATTTTAAAAACAGCTGAGCTTTTCCAGAACAAATCACAGAATCATCCAGGTTTCCCCTTAGGATCACCAAGTCCAGCCTAGAACCCTACTCTACAAGATTCATCACCTTAAACCATATCCCCAAGCACCACATCCAAACCACCCTGAAACACATCCAGAGTTGGTGACTCCACCCCCTCCCTGGGCAGCTCATTCCAGTCCCTGACCACTCTCTCCAGGAAAAACTTTTTCCTAATGTCCAATCTAAGCCTACCCAGTCTCAGCTTGAGGCCATTTCCCCTTGTTCTGTCTCCAATTACTTGTGAGAAGAGACCAGCAGCAGCCTCTCCACAGTGTCCTTTCAGGAAGTTGTAGAAAGCAATGAGGTCTCCTCTCAGGGTCCTCTTTTTCACTAACCATCCCCAGCTCCCTCAGTCACCCCTCATAAGATTTCTTCTCCAGTTTTGTTGCCCTCCTCTGGACCCTCTCCAGCACCTCCACATCTCTCTTGTATTAGGGTGCCCAAAACTGAACACAGTACTCGAGGTGTGGCCAAATATTTTGATGGTTGATGTACAAGGGCAACTGAAAACTTCTGCTGGTTTGCAAAAAATCCAATCCAGCTGGGAGTATTTTCTTTAGGTCTATGCTCAACAGCTTCTCCCCACCACTCACCCTCCACCCATGTGTTGTAAAGTGGCTTGCCTTTTTCCAAGACTTTCACAGTACTTCTGCTTACAGTCATCCCTTGAAAATAATGGCTGTTTTTTTTTTTCTTTTCCCTGTGCATACATTTTGCTCAACAGAATGATTCTGAACTCCTGGCAGTAAGATCAAACAACTCTTTCACAATTCATCTTGCTTGCTTAGCATGTAACAAGCTCATAGCAATGTCTGAAGATTAACTGTTAGCTCTACTTAACACAAGTAGAAACATGGAGAAAGGGGGACTGACAGTAAGATTTTATTTTTTTTTCTTCTAATAATTTTTCATTTTTTCTTAATCTCCACTGCCAGAAGGAGCTGCTAGAAAAGTTAACACAATTTCTTGTTTGACTAGAAAGAAGAGTTGGCTGAAAGAATAAGTTTACATTGAGATCTTTCCTTCTTACCCTCACTGTTCCTCTTTATTTTGTTGGAGCAGCACAAAATAGTTTGTTTTTTGTCAAATCCAACCCTGAGGGTAATTTGCATTCTGATACCTATTTCTCATGTGATCAGATGATGTTTGCAGCATTGCTCACTCTTTATAACTTTGTTGATTTTAGCAGTCCTTTATTTCATACTGGTTATGTTTAAGAGCTGAAGATGATCAGAGGGCTGGAGCAGCTCTCTTATGAGGGCAGGCTACGAGAGTTGGGGCTCTTCGGCCTGGAGAAGAGAAGGCTTTGAGGAGACCATAGAGTAGCCTTCCAGTATCTGAAGGAGCCTACAGGAAGGCTGGGGAGGGACTATTGACAGGACAAGGGGCAATGGGTTTAAACTGGCAGAGAGGAGATTTAGACTGGATGTTAGGAGGAAGCTCTTTACAGTGAGGGTGGTGAGACACTGGAACAGGTTGCCCAGGGAGGTTGTGACTGCTCCCTCCCTGGAGGTGTTCAAGGCCAGGTTGGATGAGGCCTTGAGTGATCTGTACTAGTGGGAGATGTCCCTGCCTATGGCAGGGGGTTGGAACTGGGTGATCCTTGAGGTCCCTTCCAACCTTACCATTCTATGATTCTATGATAATTTCTGTTGCCCTCTGTGAGGTTATTAAGTATTCTTTGTGATTAGATATGATGTATCTCTTCTACCAGCTACATCAAATCTTATTACAGATCTCATTAAACTAATAAATTAGGAGGACCTGTGTTATATAGAATCTGAGTGGTGGTGCTATGGAAGAAGAGTTTATTTTAAAACTGTAAACTTCTGAAGTTACAGAAGTTGAAGTAGTATCCTAGTGTGTCACTTAGCTATCAGGTTCCCCAAGTTCTGACTTTTTATTATGCTGCCTCTTGGAAAGTCTTTACATCCACTTTGTATGGAGAGGATGCCAAACATTGTCATTGTGAGGTTGTTTTTAACTTAGTTTCTTTGTCTTATTTTGCACTGCAGTGTAGCCTAGTACAGCATTAATCCATCTCATCTTTCAGAGCTCTGATCTCCTAAGCTTACCACCATTGTCAAAGGACAGGGTACAAAAGCACTCATGTTAGGCAGCATTTGGTTCTGGTAATCATAGTTATTTGCTGACAAGAAAATGTCCATTATCAGTTCCTACTTGAAAATAACAGGACAAGCCTGAACAGCAAATAAAAGCTCTTACAGGAGTTACAAATGCTCAAGGAAACCTAGAATTCTCTTGCTCCACTGTTGGTTTGGTTTTTTTTTTCCCTAGTTCCCAAAATGCTGCCAGCTAGACATCAAGTTTGGGATTTTAAATCACAGAATCACAAAATGCCAGGCTGGAAGGGACTCCAAGGATCTTCTGGTCCAGCCTTTCTAGGTGATAGTGTAGTTTAAATGAGATGACCCAGCATCCTGTCAAGCTGAGTTTTGAAAGTGACCAGTATAGGAGAATCCATTGCTTATCTTGGGGGATTATTCCAATGTTCAACTGTGAAAATTAATTTCCTTGGTTAATTTCTGATCCAGGGTGTGCAAGCTGCTGGAAAAAAAAAAAACAAACAAAACTCCACACTATCTCAATTAGGTGGCACAATTTATGTGCAAAATTATGACCACAGTCTAAAGATCCCAATACATATTGATTTCTTCTCAAACGTTCTGTGGAAGAATATTCTTAGTAAACAGAACAAATTCACAAAGGGTGAGATGCTGAGCAGGTGGAATTCAAAGTCCACTTAAGTCTGACTTCCTGGACTGAAACAGTCAAAGGGCTCTCTGATGACAGGCTGGGAGGAGTCCTTTACCTCCCTGCTGAACAACAGGTGCTGAATTTCTGCTGCATCAGCTGGAGGCTACAGGTCTTGCTTGAGACTCCTACCAATAACTTGGGAGCTTTATGGAGATACTAAGTTCCTGTGCCACTAAATTACCTATTTATTTATTATGGTTAAGAAATTATTTTTTAATATTTATCTTACTTTTTCAGTTATTATTCTTGGGCAATGGACCTAACCTAATTACTGTTTGCACATGTTGACTCAGAGACTTTGATAAAACAAATTACTATGATGGAACTGCCCTAAACCTCCTGTTACTAGTATGACAAATGATCTGCTGAAGACACAGAAGATACAGCCACTTAAACTCTTTTTGTGATAAACCACTTATTCATTTACAGATATAACCCCTCACACACACACCCTATTGCAATCTGAAGCAGTGATCATCAGAGCATGGCCACTGATTTAAATTAATCTGCATTGACTTAGAGCAGCAGAATGCCAGGTTCAGCATTGGCAATTCTTAAACATTTAATTCAAGCACTTCTATGGTTCTGTTATATAGAATTAATGTTAAAAACCCCAGCTTGTTCATGAACATGCATTTTGTCCATCATTCTTCATCCTGAAGATCCTAAGGAAATGAAAGATAGCTACTGTTATAGAAACCCTCATGGTACTGTCCCATTATGACCTTTGGGCCTCAAAGCTTTCACAGTAAAGCAAACAACATAGATGCATTACCTTTTAATCCAACAGAGCTATGAATGCTTTGTTTAAAAGCATTTAATCTGAGCAAAAGAGATTAGAAAAGGGAAGCAGCTGCAACTGAAATGTCTGTATTCAGCCATCATACCCTAATGACAGAGAACAAAATATGCAGCTCAGCATGGCAGCGCTTACAAAGTTGTATTCTTCTACCACTAACATCTTTGGGAGGCATGCAGTTTAGTGTCTCTGAGAAGATGTACTAAACATCCCTCAGAAATATGGGCAATGCTGCCATAGGACAGTAACTATACATTCTAATTACATTCTGATAACTCCACAGCTTTTTTTCAGACACATTTGATGTTATGGGATGGTCTTCAGCAGCATCTATGCAGTCATGTTCCATCATGACTTTATTTTTCATTTTTCCTTTGTGGTGGCTGTAGTCTGAAACGTGTTTGCATTCATAGCAAAGAACCTCAGCCACAGAAAGGAGGGCAGGAGTGGAGGAAGGGAGGGTAAGTCCTTTTCAAGTTCTATCTCCCCAGGCAATATGGATACAACTGCAAACTTAGACTTTTGAGCACGAGTGCAGGTGCTAAGGACAGCAGGGATGAGAGTCTTTTGAGTGACAGTAGCAAACAAGTAATGTTTGACTGGAATACTAATAATTTTTTTTTTCAACCTTTTTTCCTTTTTTTTAAAATTTTTTTTTAAACAGTGCTTACCTGCCTACATATCAAGATAACTGTGGTCTAACTTTTTTTGTATTGTAGTGATTTTCCTAGAAATATATTTATAAATCATAGGAGAAGATAGCATTTCATAGGGAAGTTTTGTCACCAGTATAAGAACTACAGAGGAACATGCAGCTATATTATAGTAAACACAAATAGAGGAAACTCAAAAAATCCTAGAGACAGGGGGAAAAAAACTATCTAGATCTATTTTTCCCCCCTGAGATATTCACATATTTCTATGGCATTACTTTGAGCTAGTGCAATAAAAGTAACAATTTCCCATCTTGCCCATACATGTTAATAGTCCAAAACACCACCACTGTTTTAGCACTGAATTTAGTTTATGAATGCTGTATAGTGTACAGTGTAGCTATAGGGATTTTTCTGTCTTTCAGAGAGAAAAATAAGACAGCTGTTTAATTTTGATGTAAAGCTGAGAGCTTTTCATCTTCTGCATCATCATCTGGCCCTGCTTAAAATACGTGGCACACCTTAGCATTCTCATGATGTTACTTGATTTCTCTTAACTCATGATAGAAGACAAGATTTGAATTTACATGAAAAGGCTTTCCTTCCTCAATAGGCTAGGTTGAAAGGGAGGGTGTGAATAGATGAATGTTGGTGGAGTGAGAAATGAATTCAAACCTTTTGCCAGAGGATGTGCTGTTTGTCTCCTGTTTTACAGAGAGGCAGCCTCACTGGGTGACTAATTTAGCTGTGCCGTGGATCTCCGGGTGATAAGGCTGTTTACCTTCCTCATTCATTCTGGTGTCTTTGATGCTGTGTCATGCGACTTCACAGATCAGTACCTCCAATCACTGCTGTGTAATATACCACTGCATTTCCTGACAGCAAAACGAGTTTCATAAACAAACTTGGAGTGCTGGGTTGTGTGGTGGAGACAGCGATGTAGTACTCAGGAAATGTGGGAAAACTAATCTTTCTGCAGTATTGTTTTTTGAAATAAGATTAAGATTCCTGACTGTCCAAGCTTGTTTGATTGAGCCACTACTTTTCCTAAAGATGCTTTGATCTGGTCGTAATTAGTGACAATTTATGAAGATAACTTTGCGTTTTGGTTTTCTTTCCCCCCCCCCAGTATTTAATAGCAGACTGGGAACAGACCCATTTAGCAGTAGAGGGTATTTAGAATCATAGAATCAGTCAGGGTTGGAAGGGACCACAAGGATCATCTAGTTCCAACCCCCCTGCCATGGGCAGGGACACCTCACACTAGATCAGGTTGCTCAGGGCCACATTCAGCCTGGCCTTAAACCCCTCCAGGGATGGGGCTTGCACCACCTCCCTGGGTAACCCCTTCCAGTGTCTCACCACCCTGATGGTGAAGAACTTATTCCTAACATCCAGTCTGAATCTACCCATTAGTAGACTACCCAGTATACTTCATGCCATTCCCCCCAGTCCTATCACTACCTGACAGCCTTAAAAGTCCCTCCCCAGCTTTCTTGTAGCCCCCCCTTAAGATACTGAGAGACCACAAGAAGGTCACCTCAGAGCCTTCTCTTCTGCAGACTGAACAGCCTCAACTCCCTCAGTCTCTTCTCATAGCAGAGCAGCTCCAGCCCTCTGCTCATCCTTGTGGTCCTTCTCTGGACACCTTCCAACACATCCATAGCCCTCCTGCAATAGGAGCTGCAGAACTGGATGCAGTACTCCAGGTGAGGTCTTACAAGGTCAGAGTAGAGGGGGAGAATCATTTTCCTTGCCCTGTTACCCACACTTCTCTTGATGCAGCCCAGGAATATTTACCAGAATATCTCGTCCATTAAAAACTAATCTCAGACTACTAAAGTCAGTAGCAAGACTTGAAACCCAACACTGGACGTTCTTTTAGCATTCCACAATAGTCATTCCAATGTCTTTTGTTTACAGAGAATTGTTAGTAATGGCTTAAAGTGAATTACAAACAATAGTCATTACTCTGCCACACAGGGTTGAATATTGCCATGAGATGACTTTTGTAAAGCAGTGTCCTGTTTCTGACTCTTCCTTTTGTCAGCAGAAGATAGGGATGCGTTAAGAGTGTTGGCTTTGTGTTTTCCTGACTCCTTGAAAATGTTAAAACATTCTTTAATACTGATAGATGTGCCAGAAAAAATGCTGCAGAGGATATTACAGCAACCCCTTTTGTTCTCTTAAGCTGCATTTCCTTTAAAGATTTCCAATCTTTTAAATGTTTACACCTAGTTAAATGTAAAACAAGTTAGGCTAGCAGAGAGAGAGACTGCTGAGAAAATCAAGTATTGTGTGTTTGGTTTAGCTCCTGTGTGAAACAGAGTACTGCAGCCTAGCTGTTCTCTGGCACTTCAGATAACCTCTTGCTATCTCTCCCTTTTGTTCCCCACGCTTGAGTCTGCTTGCTGTGGAAACAGAGCACTCAGGGTGTGATATTACAGATACAGACCTTATCCTGATAAAGGGCTGGGACACAGAGGGTGGTGCATCCATTCATGGGCATTAGATATTGCCAGTCTCTCGTCTGGTATGTTGTGATGTAGGCTAAATGCCTCATTTGTAAAGCTTTAAAGCCATGTATGATATCATTCCAAACTGTGATCTCTTGGAATCTTTTCCTTTGGGCTAGGGTTGGAATTTGAAGGTAGGGTGTACATTTTACTCTTTCTGCCCTTGTATTTCTGAGAAAAGCCCTCTTGAAGATCTGAATATAAACAATTCATTAAAGTGAATTCCACCTTTGGGCCCCTGCAACTGGAAAGCTTGGTCTCTGATTCAGCTACCTGATTCATTCTATAATCACCTCAGCCAGTTGCTTATGGTAGTTTCTTTAGGTTATGCAATGTAAATGTTACGATTTGTATCTCTTGTGTAGTTACCTTTTAAATATTTAGCTGTGTGGTGGGTTGACAGAAGCATGCTCCAAAGAAAACACCCTCTCCCCAGTGGGCCATTTCCCTCCTTCAGAAACTACAGCTATGAAAATCCTCCAAAGCCATAGCTTATAAATAGGAAATGTAGAAATAATAGCTCACATCTTTTCCTGACCCAATTTCTCTGTTTGTTCTATCTGCAAGTCCCTTTCTTTCATGTCCCAGATTTGGGAATAATTGCTTCTGATTTAAATTTTCATGTAGGTGATAGAGAAAGATTCCATTTATTTCATGAAAGGATATCTCTTTTCTTTTATCCCTTGGATTCTGAAGAATGGCCATTCCACCATTTTCTTCTGCAGCCAAAGAGAACAGCTCTCTTTTTAACTTTCTCTTTCCACAGTTTACAACATTTTTGTGTTCACTATTGTTATGAATGATGCAAAATTAATAATTATATTAATTTTGATATCCAGGCAGAGACTGTTAATAACTATGAAAGTTGTTTATTAACATTAAATCTTGCCAGAAAATCTATTTACAAGGTTCAAAATGCGGGGTTTGGAAATTTATACACACAGGGAACAGGCAAAACTGGAACACTGGAAGAGGTAACCAGCAAATGCAAACATTATACTGGAAGAGAAGGTTCTTGTGGTCACTACACTGCTTGTGGTTCATTATCCTGCTTGTCCACATGATGGATGCAGGAAGCTCCTTTCTGCTTATGGCAGAAGGCAATTAGTGATTACAAGAGGCTTTAAGTATTTACTCACAAAATAGTATCAGTACCCAAAGTATGTGGAGGGGTTGCTGTTGGTGGTCTCAAAGCTGTTAGAGGCTTTGAAGTTTTCCCAGGCTCTTTTCTCAGGCAGCTGGAGTCTGGCACAGTCTCTGAGCTGGTTCCTCTTGGTTCCCCATTCAGCAGCAGCCTTGCAGAGGGGCAGGCAGGATGTGATGCCATGTGCAGGCTTGGCACAATGTCACACTGGCTGTGCAGGCCAAGCACCTGCAGGCATTGAGAGCCTGTTCCTGGTAAACTCGAGGCAGTGGAGTTTCCAGGCAGTTCAGCATGCAGCGAGGCAGCAGCAGCACCGTGAATACAACACCAGAGAGCAGGTTGTGTTACCTGCTCATCTCTTTTTATCAATACAGCCCAACACTAATGGGCCTTTGGACATAGATTAGCCAATCAGGATGGCACTTTGCCAAGCCTGACTACATTAGGTGAAGCCAGGGCTTTGGTTTTCTTTTCCCGTGGTTGCATCCCCCAGCACAGAAGGAGGGGAAGCAGGGGAACATGTCTGGGCAAGCCACAGTCCTTAGACTCAGTGGCTCCAGGTTCTTTGTCCTCTTTCCCGTGGTTGCTTCTCCCATTAGCAGAAGGAAGGAGAGCAGAAAAAAGATGGCTGGGCAAGCCAGGACATGTATAAGCCTATTTTGGTCTGCTTAGGCCTACCATGACAACTATTTTGTGCCTACTGTGTTTCTCCCCATTTCACATCATATTTGGCACCCATTTCATGCTGCATCACCCTAATTTTCCTTTCTGTATACACTTTACCTATTGCAATTTCCTTAACTGCTCTGCCTCCTGCTCTCCAGGCACCCTACACTGAGGGTATATTTGATTTTTGGGTTTGATTCTCCTGTAAGCATGGCCCAGAGGCAAAAGCTCTTAAGGTTCAAAGGCTAGATGTGCCGTCTTGGTGATTTAACCCACAGGTTTATTTGTTTTAGTAGTCAGAAAATCATAGAATATCTTGAGCTAGAAGGCGCCCATAAGGATCATTGAATCATAAAAGTTTGTGCCTGGATGGTGAAAGCAAAGCTTTTATATTAAAAGAATAAATCAGAAATTAATGACCCCCTAAACAATGGATATCAGAGTTGAGAACAACACTCCTATGGGTTATAGCTTTGGTTTTGTTTCTTTTACATGAGCAAACCTGAAACCTGAAAATATGTTTGTGGGGCAAGTAGATACTTTAGGGGGTTTAGCCTGTGTTAATATATCCCTTGCAAGAAAATCTGTGGCCTGTATGATTTTTTCTTTGCATCATTTGGGGTAAATTGTAAGGAGAAAACTTTCCTCCTCCCTTTAGATATTCTCACAATCTGCCTTCAATAGTGAAACACATTTGGACATTAAGAGAATTTTCCTTGCACAATCAGGTGAAAAAAAAAAAAGGTTTTCATCATGGTCCACAAAACGTCTCTTCAGCTTCGCTATATAATATTTATTTAGTCCACTGATTTTAAATAGCAACACCTAGAAATATGTTGTTATTTTTTTTTTTTTTAAATTGGTTTCATAAGAAGTTTTCTAAAGCAGGCTTCAAAGAGAGCGCAAATACAGGCCGGGCAGCAACTGGCTGGAGAGCAGCCCTAAGGAGAGAGACTTGGGGGTGTTGGTGGATGAGAAGCTCAACATGAACCAGCAGTGTGCATTTGCAGCCCAGAGAGCCAACCAGAGCCTGGGCTGCATCAGGAGAAGTATGGNTCTCTGCCCATGGCAGTGGGGTTGGAGCTAGTTAGTCCTTGTGGTCCCTTCCAACCCTGACTCTATAATTCTACAGCAAAATAGAAAAAATAAATTAATTCTGAGCAGATGAATTATTACCCTGGACATAACAAAAAATCATACTCAGAATTTCAAACTGGCCTCTCACATGATGAATTTCTTTGTGAAGAATTCAAAGTATGTATGGGAGTGGTGCAAGTGTGAGGGTGTATGTTTATACAGTGTGTGTTTTTTATATATATATATATATATATATACACATACACACACCATCTGTCTCTCCCTCCTTTACCACCCACCCACCCACATGAACATGTATGTATGTGCTTATGTGTATTTCCAAATATGTTGATGACCAAAAATTAAGCTTCAGTGTGGATTTGTGTGTGAAATCAGTCATCGTGTGAATTCAGAGCAACACAAGCAATTTCTGAGCGCAGAAGAGGCAGGGCCTGATTTCTAGAATACTTTGTTGTGTCAATGAGTTTTAAACGTATTCTGGAGTCACAAAACATTTACTCTTGACTCCAGAGATCAGCCTTGATGAGGGTAAAGCACCGATCTCCGTTGCATCTCATCTCTTCCACACCACCAGCAACTGTCTAACCTGTATACCATGAAACAGAGGGCTTGATGAGGTGGGAAAGCATCCTGAGCTGGTGGCCAGCTTTTTGAGTCCTCTTATATTGAATGCAGCTGTTGCCCTTCATATTCAGATCCTAGGATTATAATTTTCTCACTAAGCTTAACAATGAAAATCAGCTGACAAACAGAAGGCATGGGATAGCTAAACATGGAGAATTTCAGTTTTCAAGTGCAATTTGAAATTTAAGGATCCTGTAAATGAGCAAGGCTACATGTACAGGGCATTTCAGAAGGACTGTGACAACCTTTGTTCTTACTATAGTCACATTGTACTTGATTGTGTTATGTGATTACGTATTTCTGAGCCATTAGATATTAAAATAGCTGTTAAAAAAAGATTTTTAGCTCAATACAAGGTCTCTATTCTGAAATGATTTGTGGAAAATGCAAATATGCTGGAATGTTACCCTGTTGTTTTTAGAGCTGAGGGATGACAAATCTCTGCTTGGTAATAATCCATGTCTCTATATTTATTTGGCACAGAAAATACATAAAGTTTGTAATTGATCTCCCATACAAATCCAGCTGGTTTGGTGTTTGTTTTTCTTTTTTTTTTCCCCAGAGGACACATTTTAGTGCCATCCTATTAGTACCAAGATAAATCACTTCAAATCCCTTAGTAGTTCTGGAAGTCTTACTTGTAATTTGCATCTTCTCTTACAAGTGAAGCAGATACAATTTTTTTTTTCCCTACATACCAGTTTTGAGTTCTCCTCTGACTCAAACTGATCCAGTGAAAATGTTAGTTGTTATCTTCCCATCACTCATGCCATCTCAAAGGCTAGCACCCCTTACATTCACACTGGAGCTTTGTGACAAGAAGACTTAGAGGGCATCTAATAAATGTTTATGAATAGATGAGGGCTGGATGTCAAGAGGGAGGGCACAGGCTCTTCTCAGTTGTGCCCTGTAAAAGGATAAGGGGCAATGGGTATAAACTACAGCACAGAAAGTTCCACCTCAACATGAGGAAGGACTTCTTTACTGTAAGGGTCATGGAGGACTGGCACAGGCACCCCAGAGAGGTTGTGGAGTCTCCTTTGAAGACTTTCAAGACCCATCTGGATGCATTCCTGTGTAACCTGAGCTAGGTTCTCTGGTCCTGCTCTGGCAGGGGGTTGGACTCAATGATCTCCAGAGGTCCCTTCCAACCCCTAACATCCTGTGATTCTGTGACAATTAGAGCAAATAGTTCTATAGGAAAACAACACTAAGAAAATAGTGAACACAGCCTTATAATTAAATTTAATAACTAAAAGTATAAAATGCATGATCTATAGATCTGCATGGCTCTTTGACTAGCTGGCTCTTTCCTGATTAATGTCTAGTTGCTCTTTGGACCCCTAGTGCCACAAGACAGACTCTTCTTTCACTTTGTACTAATAGGAACAATAATAGATGTTTCTCCTGGTCTTACTTACCTGGTCAGAGTTTAAATCTGTGATGGAGAATGGAATTAATTGTGTACATTTTGCTGACCCTCCTGAACTGTGCTCTAGTGATTTACTGTGCTCAGAGCCCTACAATGGACTCTTGGCTTCCCATTAATTTCTGTTACTCTGAAGAGAAAGCAAAAGAAAAGTGTTTTGTGTGAAGTTCATCTCTTTCCTTTCTCCATATAACCCTGCATTCTTATCTGTGTAAAGATGGATTCAAGATTTATCTCTGAGTAGAAACATAATCCCTGAATCCTAAAATACAGCCCTGTGGATGTCTACTGTGTTTATTCAGGACTATACTAAGATCCAGCAATGCTTTAAAGAATTCTTTAGAGAAGCAGTATTTGAGATTATAAAAGCCCAAAGGCCTGCAATCTTCTCTCTCATTCTCAACACTTCTTTCATTGCATTGCTTGCTTTAATCACTTGGAGGCAGATTGTCACTCTCCATAGCTAGTACTTAATGAAATTCAACAAAGGCAAATGGAGAGTCTCGCACCTGGGAAAGAACAACCCTAGCCATCAGTATAGGTTGGGGACTGACCTGTTGGAAGGCAACACAGGGGAAAAGGATTTGAGGGTCCTGGTGGATGGGAGGTTGACCACGAGGCAGCTGTGTAATCTTGTGGCCAGGNTTTTTTTTTTTTTTTTTTTTTTTTTTTTTTTTTTTTTTTTTTTTTTTTGTTGCTGCTGTGTCTTCTAAACTTGCTTCCTCTGTTTCTTTTTTTTCTTTCTGGTTTTTAGACATCTGATTTTGCTGTGTTTTGCAAAACTTGCATTATCTCAAAATCTCAAAAATGTATTGTTTATCTCCCAATTCTCCAAGAAGGAATATTCTTTGTAGCTAAGCCAGGATTCATAAATAGAAGATTCATAAATAGAAACCATGCACTTCCCACTCTGTGTCTTTGGATTCAGCTCTATTGTCTACCTCATTTGCAGTACTTTGCTAAATTAAGTCAGTCAGTTCTGCATACTGGATGCACATAATAATCATGGAGTATTGACTCAAGGAATATGAAGGACTTGGGCACTCTTGGAACAGCTTCTGATACACACACTGTGTGTTAAAGCACTTCAGAGTTAAAAAGGTCTGAGACTCTCTAAAAGAATGAGTGTATAGTCTGAAGCAAACAATCCTGCCTTGGTTCTTTGCTAGATATCCCATATAGTTGGAATGGGCTACCCAGGGAGGTGGTGGAGTCCCCGTCCCTGGAAATGTTTAAGAAGAAACTGGCTCTGGAACTTGGTGCCATGATTTAGTTGATTAGATAATGTTGGGTGATAGGTTGGACTGGATGATCTCAAAGGTCTTTTCCAACCTGATTGATTCTGTGCTAATGCATTCTAGTGAAGATCTGTATTGTTATATTTCCTCAGGAGAAGATCACACCCTAAGTTATCTGGTTAACTCCTTGGGCTGTAGTGGTCAATCAATATCTACCTAAAAAAAAACCAACCAATTATTATTGTTTAGTTGAAAATTTCCAGAAAACCATTAGACTGTTAAAGCTGTGGAAGCTTGAAGACAAAACCCTTTTACATTTGAACTAACTCCTCCAGAAGTTCATTTTTCTTAATTTCACCTTTCCTGCATGCATGAAATTGAAACAATTTATAGAGTGCATGTTAGAAGCATTGCTCCCTCTAAGTTCTCTCAAATGATAGGTGAGATGCTTGAAATTCAGCACAGCATGGTTGTAATGCATACAGCTATAAAGAGCTGTTTGTCTTTAGAAAGGATCAAAGTAAAAAAAAAAAAAATCTTTAAAATTACTAATTTCACTTAGGGACAGTCTACCTAATAAAAATAAAATTATTTGTGTTTTGCATATGGATGACTTCCTGAAATTTCTGTGACGTGACACTGGAGTAAACATGCCTGAATGAGTGTCTAGGGGTCTTGTACACCACCTCAGGTTTGCAACGTTATAAAGAACTTCTACAGGAACATAGAAAGGAGATTGCACCAAAATTATTTATTAAATGGTCCTGTAATTCGTCAAAAAGAATATTGCAAAGCCTGTAGCATTTTTTTTTTCATGTCACTGCAACAAAATGCAGTATCGAAGGCCCTGCCTGCAGAGAAATTTTGCAGAACAGCTGGAGAGGAAAGGAAGTGCAACTGTCTCTTTTTAAGGAGTGATTTAGGTGGGTGTTTTGAAGTAGTAGTATCTGTAACAAAACATGCAAATTCTAAGTAAATTGTGCTGGTGAGTAAATCTTTGGGGGATTTTTACATCCTTAATTAATGATTTTAATGTCAAATTAGGACTCTGGCTCTATTAATGTGTTTTCAAAGGAGTGAGTATCAAATCCACCTACTTTATTCTCTTCTTCCTTATTCATCTCATCTGTTTTACCATTTCTGTGACTGGAAAGAATTTTAAAAGTGTATTCAAGCGAGCAATCGCAGCTCTGAATGCATGAAAGAATGGGAGAGAACCCATTTCAGCTTTGAAAAGGAACAGTAAAAATGTTAGTGTTAGTACTTCAATTCATAGGAGAAACAGCTGCATGAGATACACTGCTTCAATGAAGTCTTCTGCCACAAAGCTCAAGCAGCATTTACTCCATCAAGGCACTAAGGTCTCGCCAGCATTTCAGAGAATCACACAATGTCAGGGGCTGGAAGGGACCTTGAAACCCCTGCCAGAGCAGGATCTATACCAGATCATACAGGAACATATCCAAGTAGGTTTTGAATATCTTCAGCGAGGAAGACTCCACAACCCCCCTGCGCAGCTTGTTCCAGTGTTCTGTCACCCTCACAGGGAAAAAAATCCTCCTCATGTTTACATGGAACCTCCTATGCCTCAATTTCCACTCATTGCCCTTTGTCCTGTCACTGGGAATCACCCAGCAGAGCCTGGCTCCAGCCTCCTGGCACTCATCCTTCACATATTTATAAACATTGCTGAGGTCACCTCTCAGTCTCCTCTTCTCCAAGCTAAAGAGCCTCAGCTCCCTCAGGCTAAGAGAGATGTTTCACTCCCTTCAGCATCTTTGTGGCTCTGTGCTGGACTCTCTCAAGCAGTTCTATGTCTCTCCTGAACTGGGCGGCCCAGAACTGGACACGCTACTCCATATCTGGCCTCACCAGGCCAGAGCAGAGGGGCAGGAGAACCTCTCTTGACCTACTAACCACAGCCCTTCTAATACACCCCAGAATGGCACTGGCTTTCTTGGCCACAAGATCACATTGCTGGCTCATGGTCAACCTCCCATCCACTAACACCCCCAGATCCTTTTCCCCTTCTTTGCCTTCCAACAGCTCTTATTTCCTTAAAGTGTTGCAAACAATAAGGTTCCTTTCTACTTCAGAAATGTTACCTCATATTCCTATGACTGGGAAAAAACCTTACACTTTATAAAGCCTACTGCTATTTCATTCAGCTGACCTGCTTCATGTGACTTTTCCAGGGATAATTTTAACCTAAGTATATTACAAATGGATGCTTTGTTCCTGGAGTAAAAGCTTGCGGTCTGGTGTTTTTTTTTTTCTCATGCCAGTGGGAAACCCAGGGATTCTCAGTGGATTATCATAAGTGCCTTCTAAACTGCTCTAATGCTTAATCCAAAGAATACCTGGATATCTTCCATTATAAACAGCACAGATGCCCATATTTATAGCAGTGCAGTTCCCACATAGAAAGCATTTTGGGCATATTCTACTGTAAGAAGATCTTTTATTCAATTACAGTGTAGACGAGCTTGGGGTTAAAATGTACTTTGCTGCTTTTCTGTTTCAGAATGGAAATGAACTTTGGTTTCCCAACACATTTTTCACCAATTTTCTTTCAAATAATTGATTTGTTGAGAAATTCTGCTGCTTTGAAGGAGGGCTATGAATCTCAGTTTGCTTAGCTTGTCAGAATTTTGATCAGACATACTAAAAAAGATGTTGTGATTTGTGAAAAGTCAGCCTGCAAGTATTTTGGTCCTGAATTATGATAAGTCAGACTTGTTTTGCACTTAATTGCCAATATAAAGTTTTGAGTTTGGGTGGGTTGTTTTTTTATTGTTTGTTGATTGGTTGGTTGGTTTTGTAGGGTTTTTTTTCTTTGTTTTTTGTTTGGTTGGTTTTTGGTTTTTTAAAAATTATTATTAGTTTTATGGCTATAATGTTCCTTGCCCTTCCTTGTGAAATATTACAGTGTAACAGCAGAAAAGTTCTCACTGAAATTAGTAGCTCTGATTCCATAGCAGTCTTTGAACTGTAGGCTATAAACCAAAGTTGCAAACTCAAGTGCAAACAAAATGTGGGGTGGGTGTCCAGCTAAACACAGTTGACTCACGCAGCAGATGAGGCAGCCCCTGAATTAGTTTGTGATCATGTAAATACACCTTCTTTATTTTAATTCAGACAATAATATTTTTTGTTTGTTTTCATGACTACACCATTTTTGTTTAAATGTCTGACATTTCAAGTGCTATTTCATATAATAAAATTTGAGAGGGCTATGTAATTTGTACATAATATATATTAGAATGAATTAGAATTAAAATGATGTTTCTTTAATACATAGGACTGTTAAGTTTTATTGTTTGTGTAGTAAATGCTGTTCCATGCAAAAAAAAAATGTCCTCATTGTATCCCAGAGCCATATGGAAGTAATTAGTGGTTTAATTACACAAGCTTACAACTTTTCTTTGGATTTTGTGAGTGTAAAACCAAAAGTGGTAGCAATTCTGCCAGGATTGTATGTAATTTAGTCTGGCTGAATGAGGGCACAATGTACTTCTCTTTCACAAAGCACATGCTTTCAAAAGCTTGTGTTTCTGAATTTGGGGAAAAGAAGCAGCTCCCATCATTCTGTCTCTGACTTCTTTTGGAAATAGGTAGTTGATAGGTCAGATCTTCAGCTCACCTAGCTCTGTTGACACCTGCATCAGTAGGATAATTAGCCTGACTGAGGATCCAGCTGGGATGGAAGAAAACACAGCTGGTTTTAACCTATTCAGCAAAGGAAAAACAAACAATGTGTTCAAGTAAATTGAAATGTCATGAGAGGTTAGTCATTCAGTTTTATGGCAAAATATTCTGAATTGTTTAAATCTAATTTCATAGAACCACAGAATTAACCAGGTTGGAAAAGACCTTTGAGATCATTGAGTCCAATCTATCACTTAACACTTAATTAATTAAACCATGGCACTAAGTGCCTCATCCAGTCTCCTTTTAAACACCTTCAGGGACAGTGACTCCCAGACAGCCCATTCCAATGCCAATCACTCTTGCTGTGAAGAACTTCTTCCTAACATCAGCCTAAACCTGCCCTGGCACAGCTTGAGGCTGTGTCCTCTTGTTCTGTCACTGGGTGCCTGGGAGAAGAGACCAATCCCACCTCGCTACAACCTCCTTTCAGGTAGCTGTAGATAGCAATGAGTTCTGCCTTGAGCCTCCTCTGCTCCAGGCTGCACACTCCCAGCTTCCTCAGCCTCCCCTCACAGGGCTGTGCTCCAGCTCCCTCACCAGCCTTGGTGCCCTTCTCTGGACACATTTAAACATCTCAACATCTTTCTTAAATTGAGGGGTCCAGAACTGGACACAGTACTTGAGATGATTCCAACCTGTGTTCTTCAAGCAAGTGCAACTTCCATTTAGCAGTGGATTGTGCTATTATTATTTCTAGCTTGTCCTATAACTTAGACTTTAATAGCTGCTCTTTTCCCCCCCATTTCTTCTTAATGCATCTTGTCTCTTGCTGTGCTCTGACCTTTTAATAAGTGTCCACACGGAGTGAATTAGTCAAGTTCTGTGTGGTATAATCAGAAGTCCACTGAGTTGAATGGAAAAGCTATTCTTAATTTAAGAGGGCACTGGTTCAGGCAACCAAGAACGTGCAAACGTGCAAGCCTTGTTGGATATTTGAAGGGCTTTGGAAATTGTTTCAACAGGAGTATAAGACCAATTGGATTGTCTCGATGTTCAACATCCTCATTTAAGTTTAGATCCACTAGATACCTCATTGTGACTTTGCAAAACTGCTTCAAAAAGAAATCAGGCTACAATGACAGACCACAGCTTTTCAAGACGAAAGCTGGGCTGTTTTTAAAAGTGTGCTAACAAATAAGAAGAGAGTAAATGAGAGCTGGCTTTATGGAATCCATCTACAGACATGGATGTCTGCAATACTAGGCCTTATGTAAAGTCTAGAGTGAAATCTTTGCCTGATGTATGTCCTCTGTTTGTTCTGTGCTCTGGTGGAAATTAACTGTAAGAGAAGCATTTGGTTTAGGACCTGCTGTGATTAGAACTGATCTTTGCAGGCTTCCTCTGTGAGTAATGCAGTGGCAGCAGATTTCTCACTTGTTTTAGATTACAATTGACTTGATAAAATGGTGAGTGTTTGTCAGCCAGCTTTCCTGTTTTCAGTTTCAAACAGCATTAACGAATCATAATTTCATTTAGTAGCAGTATGAAAACACAGAACAGTGTTTTTTTTCTGTTCTGAGTCTTTGAGGAAATCAATGTGCTTGGGTTTGACACCTAAGTACTGATGACACTTTTTAACTCCTGAAATCTTTCACGTTACTGTTGCTGCCATATTGACAGAAGTACCACCTTAGAGAGATACACTTTGCTTCTAGAAAGCACATTTAAGGAGCATCCTCTACTCTTTCTTGATGAGGGCATCCCAGCTAACTGTGCAGTCACTTGATAGGTGTGCCTCTTCTCCTACTCTAGCAGAGCCTAATGACTGTAGAGACAGGCCAGCCTCTTCCTCTGCCAAAGGAAGGTTTTCCATTAGGACTAAGCTATTCACTCCAGCCACATCTGTGTTTAAAGAGCCTTCTGACTTTGCAGAACTCACATGCTCTGTATTAGACATTCAGGTTCACACTAAACTAGTGAGTAAGGAGACCCAAAGGCTAGTCTGTAGAAAAGGCTGAGAAAGGCTAGACTCTCATTCCCTTCAACAGGTTAGAAGTGTAATGTTTTGGACCATGATGAGAAACTCAAACTGTGTAGTTTGACTTGAACTCTCTTAGTTCTTCCTCTCTGGTAACTACTGAAAGAGCAGCATGAAGAAGAGCTAAGTAGTCACTATACTGATTAAAGAGGAGGGAGAGCTTTACTGTGTTTTTACTTCAGGTATTTCATTTTGGCTGTGGCTGGACCAAACGTCTTCCATGTACAGTGTGAGTTATCTCAGCACTGGCAATGAAGGACGCTTAGAGATGTGGGGTTTGGATGTCATTGTGTGCTGAATCGTGACACCACACACTATTGTGTTTGGCAGGTACCATTTAAATGTTACCACAGAATGCTGCCAGGTCTTTTTGGTCATGTGTACAGAAGAAATTGGGGGGGTCGTTTGTGCTAAGGGAAACAACAATAACAAAAAGAGTGGGTTGGAAGAGGGATAGGTGGAGATAGTGAGAATGCAGAGATGCAAAACATACAAAAGATTGTTTGGTTTTTGTGTGTGTGAAAGTATGTTTTGGTTTTTAGAAGGAACTTAGACTGATACACTGGTGTGTTAGTATACTTGGCTTGCCTTATTTGTTTTAAATACAGAGTTGGATTACAGAACTGGAATCTGACTCCAGTGATCTGCCCAGTATGCAATAGATTGCCCACCTCTTTCATGCAGTAGTGCAATTCAGATCCAGAGTTGTATTTGCCTGAATGCATAAAGCAAAAGAATTCTGGCACAAAACTCCACCTGGACTCATTAGAAGTGTTGGCTCTGAATCACAGAAACACAGGATCATAGAATGATCTGGTTGGAAGGGACATCTAAAGCTCATCCAGTCCAACCCCCTCTGCAGCCAACAGGGGCATCCTCAACTAGATCAGGTTGCCCAGAGCCCTGTCAAGTCTCACTTTGAACATCCTCAGGGACGAGGACCCAGCCACCTCCCTGCGCAACCCGTTCCAGTGTGCCACCACTCTCAGAGTAAACAACCTGTTCCTAACATCCAGTCTAAATCTGCTCTTCTCTAGTTTGAAGCCATTGTCCCTTGTCCTATCACTGCAGGCCTTTATAAACAGTCTCTCTCCAGCCTTCTTGTAGGCCCCCTTCAGGCTGCTATCAGGTCTCCCCAGAACCTCCTCTTTTCCAGGCTGAACAACCCCAGGTTCCTCAGCCTGCCTTTGTAGCAGAGGTGCTCCAACCTCCTGAATCCTACTGGGAATCTCAGGATTTGGTGTTCCATTCTCTGTGCTGCTCTGAGCAAGAGTTTTGATTTAGACTCCTCTTTGATTACTGTTTTCATAGAAACAGAACCAAATAAGAGCATCTGAGTTGCTGGAATCACTTTTTTGTTATATTAACTTCTACTAAAGTATTCTTCTCCCTCCAGCAGAAAACCCTAAAACCCTGAAATATTTGTTCTCATGTTATTAAGATACAATCTACCTCTTGACATTTTTCTTACAAAATCAAAACTTAGAGTTATTTGTTCTTAGATGGTTAAGTAACTGTTCTTGGACCTATCCCAAAACTAAAGGGCTATTCTTAGGAATGTGTTCAATATTTGCTTGAATAAAAAGACCTTAACCTTGGCTCTTTTTAGAAATACCTTTTCATATCCTCATTCCAAAGAAAAGAAGTCACTATCATACACCACAAAGGCTTGTTATATAACCTGATTTGACCAGCTGAGCAAAATGATCTCTTGGAGAGGAAATAGAGTCTGAAATATTGATGGTTGTTTTCATGTTGAAAGGTTGGGTAACAGAAAACAAAGAGAATGTGAATTAGTGTTGCTTCATACAAATCTTCAAACTCGTTTTTCAGCACAAGGCAGAGCTAGTAAAGGGGCAAGTTAGCTGAGTTCAGAGGAGAATACAATATGCAGTGCTCAGGTATTTCAAGTGGAGTCGTGATTGGATATCTAACTGATGATTTGAGATTGTGAGCCATTTAAATAAAGCATTTACTCTTTGGTGTTAGAAATGCATCTTTATTGGAGGAAGCACCACTATAAGGTCTAGAATAAATGAATAATCTTTCTTTTCCCTTTTTTTAGCTTTCTGTTTGAGTGTACCAAAGTATATGAGTGAAGGAATGGGCTCTCTGTGCTATAAACATCCTCCAAGATAATATTTTTTTCATATACATAGTGCCCTAAAGAGAGGCAGATAAAGCAAAGGATTTCTTATAAGGGATTGTGAATTGTGAAGTAAAAGAATTCTGTGTCACCTCTGCAAACAGCAACTATACACAATATGTTTTACTTAGTGTTGCAGTTGCTCAGTTACAAGAAGATCACAGAATCACAGAATTAACCAGGTTGGAAAAGGCATTTGAGATATCTGATGACAGATGTGAGCTTGTTTGTCCATTTCAATTCTAGTCCAGTAAAATGATATTTGAATAAAATCTCCAAGGTTATATAAATTCTTACTCAGTGCCAATTCTTTTAGCACCTAGATACCCTCATATAGTATCTGAGAGTACATAATATATAATCTCCTTTGTCTGTGAGCTGCTTAAAGGAGGTATGGATTGTTTATAAGTGCAGCATACCCCAAGATGGCTCCAGTGAGAGACAGGTTAAGTTTCAGTAGGCTTATTAATTCAGGCATAGTCCTTCACAGAAGTGGCTGTATTTTTCCCAGGACTAGTAAATCCAAAAGCAGCTTATGTGGTATTGCAGAGCGCAGAGTACAGAGCTGAAGCTTACTGAGTCCTATTAGGTCTAAGTTAGCAGCTCAAGTACTTCTGAACCATGCTGGTAGGGTTAGAAATGCTGTGGAGGGTGTGGGAACACCTGAGAGCCACCCCGTGTGAAGGCTGTTTGGATTTAGCATGGACTTAGCAGTGTGTGCTACAGCTATCACTGCATTACCTTTTAATATTCCAGGTGCCAGGAGAATGTATTAGTTTGGGTATGGGAAACTGAGCCTGGAAATCTGGGGCTGTGTTTGAGCTAAGAAGGCCACATCAGAGCAGGAAGCCAGAGAAATAGGAGACAGGCATTCACATGAATCTGAGAGAAGCCAAAACTCACCAAGATATTAAGTCCAGACTAATACCCACCAGCAGATGACCACATGGGGATCCTCTGTAACATATTTTGCCATTATTTCTGTGGTATTTGTGTTATTTGGGTTATTCCACATCCCCCATAACCCAACCAACCATTCCTCCACATAGGGGAGAAATAGGTAATATTTCCCACTGTTTCTCCATTTCAATTCTAGTCCAGTAAGATGATATTTGAATAAAATCTGAGGTTATATAAAATCTCACTCAGTGCCAATTCTTTTAGTGCCTAGATGCCCTCTTTCAGTGCCTAGAAACCCAAATGGTTTATTGATTAATGGTTATTTATTGAGAATAACACTGATGCCAGTGAGTTAATCATAGAATCATAGGATGGTAAGGTTGGAAGGGACCTCAAGGATCATCTAGTTCCAACCCCTTGCCATAGGCAGGGACACCTCCCACTAGTACAGGTCACTCAAAGCCTCATCCAACCTGGCCTTGAACCCCTCCAGGGAGGGAGCAGCCACAACCTCCCTGGGCAACCTGTGCCAGTGCCTCACCACCCTCACTGCAAACAACTTCCTCCTGACATCCAGTCTAAATCTTCCCTCTGCCAGTTTAAACCCACTGCCCCTGGTCCTGTCATTGCAAGACCTTGTCAATAGTCCCTCCCCAGCCTTCCTGTAGCCCCCTTCAGATACTGGAAGGCTACTCTAAGGTTATAATACATTGGTGAAGTTATTTAAACAAAAATAAACAAATGTGAAGCTTAAAAAAACCTACATGACATGTAGAAAAATAAATATTTAGAAAATCTGCTTAATGATATTGGAGATATTTAGTATGGACATTTAATATTAATATTTTCAAAACCTGATTAATGATATTTAGAGATATTTAATATTAACATTTAATATTAGTATTTTAAAAATATGCTTAATGATATTTAGAGAAAGAAATAATATTTAGAGAAGTAAATAATATTTAGAGAAATAAATCTGTTAATTTACTGTCAGAAGTCTTGAAAATGGTTTAACTAAGAAGGGAAAAACAGGCAAAACTTTGAATCATTGCATATTATTGATTGTAGAAGTATGCACTGCAAGGTCACCAGTGCATTAGAACTTGGTAATGAGTGCTGTATCCTGGGATTCCTTCAGAATTCTTTTCCAGTTGTTTATGTCAGGTCTGCCTAGTTTGCCAAAGGCAGATGAGTGTGACAGCTTCTACAGAGTCTTGTCAGCAATCAGTACTGGGATGGGTATATAGAGAAGTGAAAAAGAATGGTGTTGCTGCTTAGCTTTTCTCTGGACTGTCTTTCCAGCCCATTTCTAACCCATACTATGGGTGGCTCTGTGGTTGTGCAGCTCAATTATATCAGGATAAGGAAATGAACATGCTGGGACCATAATACTGGCAGCCTGATACTTGCAAAGATTAACATCTCTGTTGTGTACACTTCTCAAATGCATGCATAAGTACTCAGAGAAGTCCACCTTCATCTGCCAAATGCCAATGTTTAGCAGAGTCCTCAACTTCAGAAGCTGAGTGTCCTGGCACCTCCTGCACTGCATAGGAAGACTCCCAGAATGGCAATCATAGAGACCATTAAGCTGAGCAGGAAAATAATAAGTATGACTATTTCAAGGGAAGAATAACAACAGAGGTAATCTACTAGCAACTTATAGAGCAGAAAAAAGTCAAAGATGTTTGTCANTAGCCTTCCAGGATCTGAAGGGGGCCTACAGGAAGGCTGGGGAGGGACTATTGACAAGGTCTTGCAATGACAGGACAAGGGGCAATGGGTTTAAACTGGCAGAGGGAAGATTTAGACTGGATGTTAGGAGGAAGTTCTTTCCAGTGAGGGTGGTGAGACACTGGCACAGGTTGCCCAGAGAGGTTGTGGCTGCTCCCTCCCTGGAGGTGTTCAAGGCCAGGTTGGATGAGGCCTTGAGAAATCTGTACTATTGAGAGGTGTCCCTGCCTATGGGAGGGGATTGGAACTAGATGATCCTTGAGGTCCCTTCCAACCTTACCATTCTGTGATTCTTCTTGCCTCTGTAGCCTATAGGCTGGGTAAAGAGCTGAACACAGAAAAAAAGAAAATTAGCAGCATTAAGCTACTGCAGAAACTAAGTTCTGCTCTGTGGCAACTTCTAATTCAGGACTAAATGCACTGATTTGGTCCTGTAAGATTGAATTACCTTGTAGGGAACAGGAGGTCAGTTAAAGAATTGTATGAGTTTTTCCATCTGGATGTAAATTCCCTTTTTTTTTTTTTTTTTTTTCCCTCAAGTCCCTTCAGTAACCTGCAAGGGTAAGAAGATCCCTCCCATACATATATGTTGAGGCATTCTAAGTCCTTTCAGCACCAGTCCCTAAAAATATCCTAGCATTCTATCTGAAAAATAATTCACATTGCTCTTTCTATTTCAAGCTGAATCAGAAGTTCATTAGGGGGAGAGAATTTGGGATACTGCAAAAAAAAAAAAAAAGCCTCAACAACCAACCCCCAAAGCAGTGATGGGGTAATTACTCACAAGTAGAGTTCATTATTCAGCCAGCTGCATACACAGAACATCCCTCTCATTAAAAGCTGTGAAAAAAATACTTGCTGGGTTTTAATTTCTCAGCACTTGTGGCTCAAACTATTTCTGACAAATCCTAGTGAAATGTGCATCTGTTTGGTTTTAATTTTGTGATCTAAAGGAAACCACGAGTTTATTGGTGCTGTAAAGTCATAACTCTATGCTGCATAAAAAAAAAAAGGGGTCTGGATTTTTGGCCTTGTGATAGGAAAAAACCCAGGTTTTAATCACTGTGGGGGAAAGTACTGTTTATTTATAATTGCACCTGTTCTTGCATAATAGGAAATACAGTTTGAGCCATGCTTTCCTGGAATTGTTGTCTTCCTGGTACAGTTGTTTGCTAAATCTGATACCCTTGTGTCGTCTATCAAGGCATGGTTTATTTCTTTTACTTTATTTATTTATTTATTCAAATGCCTGGCATGCCCCTCTTTACAGTAGTATCCTAACTATGTTTCCTGAACTGCCCTCTGGATGTCTTTCTGGCCCAGACAGTAGCATCCAGTGTCCTCAAATTAGCATTCCTTAATGAAGTTGTCTGAACAGGCAAGTGCATGTGACTGTGGGCCAAGCTGGAGGTAAAGCAAACAGTGTTCTACAAATTCTGTGTGTGGGGGGGAGGCTTTTTGGTTCCTTGCCCTCTTTAGAATGTTTTGTTTGCTTTCAGTCTTCAGGTTTGCAAGTCAGACTTATCATTTCCAACACTTGCAAGAATTGTAGTCCTGCCCAGTGGCACTTCCTTCCCTCACCCAGAGGATTTCAGTTTTAAAAGGTTTCAGGAACATTTAAAACAACCTCATGAAGTGTGTTTATTCCTAAGCCCAGAACTTTTAATGCAGTCAGCTCTGGATGGGGGAATTGCCCATGTGCAGGCAGGCTCTTACTAAATCCCATTAGTAAGAATACAGATTTAAGTAAGCAAAGTGATTTCTCCTGCCTAAGTGGTAGGGAAGTCCCTGTTACTTAACAAATCAAGTAAACTCTAAAAGTTGGCTCTAAAAGGTAGCTTAAATGCATCCATCAGGAAAAAGAGCTGGAAAATCAATTTTCTGACTTATGGTAAACTCTTAATAAGGCTTTTTGTTCACCATTGTAAAGCCAACTTCTTTTCTTCAAGGGTTCTACTCCAGAGCTAGGTGCATGAGCTGTGAAGCTAATTATTGCATTCTTACTACTCATATGTAAAGGATTTACATACAGGTGAGACACTGGCACAGGTTGCCCAGGGAGGCTGTGGATGTTCCCTCCCTGGAGGTATTCAAGGCTGAGTTGGATCAGGCCTTGAGCAACCTGTTTTAGTGGGAGGTGTCCCTGCCTATGGTGGGGGGTTGGAAGTGGATGAGCTTTGAGGTCCCTTCCATCCTTACCATTCTATGATTTCTGATGCCCTCTTTTTAGTCATAAAAGTACGTCGAAATCTCTGCCAAATGAATCAAATCCCCAAATTATATTTGGACAAAATTTTGTCCAGGAATAAGTTAAACACTCAGTGAAATTAAAATTCAAATAGAGTTTGAGTCTATCTACTTTCCAAAGTGAATCTGACATCTCTCATCACAAGAACAAACAATATCTTGTCAAAATGAAGTCTGCTTTGGATGTAACTGAAGGGGAAAAGATTATGAGGATTCAGAGATTGCATTGGGTTGGAAGGGACTATGAAAGGTAATTTTGTCCAACTTCCCTGCTGTGAGCAGGGACACCTCCAAATAGATCAGGCTGCTCAGGGCCACATTGAGTCTGATCTTGAATGTCTTCAGACAAAGGGCCTCACCACATCCTGGGGCAACCTGTTCCAGAATTTCATCACAGTTATTGTAAAGAACTTCTTCCTACTCTCCAACCTAAATCTGTCCTGGTCCAGTTTCAAACCATTGCCTCTCCTGTCTCAGCTCAGTAGAAATCTTTGTGAGTTTGTCTCTTTCTAACACAAGCACAGGTTGTACCTCAGAAATGTTTGCTGGACTTTCTGAAAACAGCAAGGCATTTCCCTGTTACCTCAGGCAGGGAATTTAATCTGGTTTATGTAATATTCAGGGTTACTCTAACGGATCACACTCTGAATAACCATTCCAGCAATTCCTAAGTTTTTGAAATATCATGGCTTAACTCCATGTAGGATGCAGACTATTCACAGAAAACACCTGGTTGGAAAAGACCTCAAAGATCATCCAGTCCAACTTTTAACCCAGTTTAGGGTCAATCCTAAACCATGTCCCTAGGTGCCAGATTCACAGGCTGCTCAAACACCTTCAGGGATGATGATTCCAGCACCTTCCTGGGCAGATCATTGCAATGTTTGAGAACCCTCTCAGTGAAGAAATATTTCCTAATATCCAGCCTGAACCTCTTCTGGCACAGCTTGAAACCATTTAATGCTGTTAAACTGGTGAGACATTTCTGAGGTTAGAAATGCATCTAATATATTAACTGATTTGATTTCTACAAATTGCATCATATTTTTTCTAAATCAGGAACAAAACAGAACAAAAGAAACCACAAGAAATTTTACACCAATTTTTCTCCTAACAGTTTTCCTTGCCAAATGATTTCACTTCTGTGTACTCAAGTTTTTATTTACTGTTGACCATATTGTGCCTGATTTTCTGCTTTCCTAACAAGCCTTTCATGTGATACTGTAACTAGCCACGCACAGAGTTGCCAGAGTGTCACCCAAAATATGAGTTGGAAGGCCAAATTATCTTGTTAAAAGGTAATATAAAAACACTGCAAGAGCAGCATGGCCAACAGGGCAAGGGAGAGGATTCTGCCCCTTTGCTCTGCTCTCCTGAGACCCCTACCTGGAGTCCTGTGTGCAATTCTGGAGCCCCCAGCACAAGAAGGACATGGAACTGTTGGAATGAGTACAGAGGAGGGCCACAAAGATGCTCAGAGAGCTGCAGCAGCTCTCCTGTGAGGACAGGCTATGAGAGTTGGGGCTCTGCAGCCTGGAGAAGAGGCTTTGAGGAGACCTTGGAGTAGCCTTCCAGTATCTGAAGAGGGCTACAGGAAGGCTGGGGAGGGACTATTTACGAGGTCTTGTAATGACAGGACAAGGGGCAGTGGGTTTAAACTGGTAGAGGGAGGATTTAGACTGGATGTTAGGAGGAAGTTCTTTACAGTGAGGGTGGTGAGGCACTGGCACAGGTTGCTCAGGGAGGTTGTGGCTGCTCCCTCCCTGGAGGTGTTCAAGGCCAGGTTGGATGAGGCCTTGAGCAACCTGTTCTAGTGGGAAGTGTCCCTGCCTATGGCTGAAGGTTGGAACTGGATGAACTTTGAGGTCCCTTCCAACCTAAACCATTCTATGATTCTAAGTTCTTTCCTGTCTAGTCATTATCAACAGTTGAGTTTTCTAACATCTAAACATTTTTTCTAACAAGCTAAGAAAGGATAGCTTCAGAGGAGTTTGAGATTCCATAGTTTTAAATTAGATGGGGTTTTTTTGTTTGTTTTTTTTACTTTTTTTGCATGTAGAGATTTTGTGCACACCTAGAGCTAATCCTAGAAGCAGCAATGAAATAAATAGGCCATTTGAAACTGCTGTAACTAACAGCCAAAATGGAAACCAGTGGAGTTTTAGGATCACATGCCCAGAACAGATGACATGGGCTAAATCCTGAAAGAGTGTGGAAGTGTTTGAAGAACAAGACAAGGAAGGAAAGCCAATGAAGAAATAAAGAATTGGCAGTAAGACAACTAGAAGACGTTGCAGATAAGCTTGAAAGGATTTCTTATGATGAAAAACTGAAAGATTCAAGATAGAAGAGATGGATGCTGTCATACTGTAATGTTATTATACCTGGATGTGAATTGGAGCAGGTATACCTCAAAAACAAAATCCCATTCATCTTCACACTCCAATAGATTTGATAGAGAAAACAAAGTCCAATGTAATAGCAAGTGTCAAAATCAATTCATAACCTCCTCTTTAATTTTCAGATAGTAAACAGACTGATTCTTTTCAGTGATTAAGACTTTGGAATCCATTTTTTCTTTAGCTCAAGAGACAATTAGAGTAAAATTAGTAAAATTGCACTGAAGATGTGTTTTCCTCTCAGGTTGGCTTAGAATGTGGCTCTTGGAGAAAATCCATTCATTGCTAGCAGGCAGGCTCTGAAAGAGAATCTGTTTCTTCTCTCTGTATCTAACTAGCTTTGTCATTGCAGAGTGGTTTCCTTCTACAAAGCAAAGCAGAAGGAAAAAAAATCCTCTTCTGTAGGGGTCTCTGTGAAATGAATAATTCTCCTTAGGTTCTTTATGAATGCCAAAGCTTTTATGACATTCACAGCCTTTTCTGTACAACATTGCTCAGATAGGATCTGTTTAGCAAGCACAAGTTCAGGCATGCTCTCTGCTTTTTTATATATATTCAGAGTATGTGACACTGCAAAAATTACCAGGAGCTCCCCAGACTTTTTAACTTTGGTTGTGACAATACCTAATGTGTAGAAGCAATGCAGAACTCTCAAGAACTGTAGAAATGACTTGTATTATTGACTGCTGCTGTGGTATTTGAGAGTATTAGCATTTAGGAGTTGGTCAGAAATCAATAACTGCATGCTCTTCTCGTGCAGTTCAGTCACTCTTGTGCTACAAAAATATCACAGAAGATAAATCACAGAATCACAGAATGTCAGGGGCTGGAAGGGGTCATCCAGTCCAACCAGCAAGAGCAGGATCACCTATACCAGATCACACAGGAATATGTTTAGGTGGGTTTTGAATATCTTCAGAGGGGGCTCCCCTGGGCAGCCTGTTCCAGTGTTCTCACAATTGAAAAAATTTCTCCTCACATTTCCATGAAAATTCCTATGCCTCAACTTCCACCCATTGCCCCTTGTCCTGTTACTGGGCATCACTGAGCAGGGCCTGGCTCCAGCCTCCTGGCACTCACCTTTACATATTTATAAACATTGATGAGGTAACTATTCAGTCTCCTCTTCTGCAAGGTAAAGATCCCCAGCTCCCTCAGGCTCTCCTTGTAACAGAGATTTTTCCATCCCCTTCATCATCTTTGTGGCTCTGTGCTGGACTCTGTCAAGCAGTTCTATGTCCCTCCTGAGCTGGGGGGCCCAGAACTGGACACAGTACTCCAGATGTGGCCTCACCAGGCCAGAGTAGAGGTGCAGGAGTCCCTCTCTCAACCTACTAGCCACAGCCCTTCTGAAACAGCCCAGGATAGTATAAATAATAAATACGTTGAGGAAGAAGGTGGAGGGAAATCATACTGTACAAAAGACAGGCAGGAAAAGAAGAGTTCTTAGAGCATGCAAAAGCAGCCAGATTCCTGTCTAGTTAGGAGAAGCCTGATGGCATGATGTGGTGTCAGTCAGAGCTATGGATAGATGGAGAAGTGGAGAGGCAATGGGAAGCAGCTGGGATAGGAGGAAGCAGTATGAATGTTGCAATGAGCCTTAGTTACCATATGCAGGGTGGGGGTATCTGATGTCAAACATGCAAGTTCTGCCTCAGAGAGGGATGCAGGAAGAAATGGATTTCTGATAATGCCAGAATTGTGTCCTGCTCAATGCTCTAATCAAAGGTCTATGAGAGAAGACAGGGTGAAGACTTATAACGTTTTCACATTCGATAGGTGATTACAGCTGAATTCAAAGGGTTAGAAAGAACACAGCAATTGAAAGTGTTGGTGCTGCCTTTGCACTAGTGCCTGGAGCAGATGGCAGAAAGGCTGTGCTACAGATAGAGGAGAAAAAGGAAGGAGCTGGTAGCTTCTGTGAAACAGCAGACATGTTATGTTCCCTGCATCTGGTCCTCTGCCCATCACATCGTATTGTGAGTGTTTTTGCCAAAGATTGGTTCCATTTTGCCATTTTCATTTACCTGGACTAATTTCAACAACTGCCAGAAAAGTTGCTTCACATTAAAAATACAATTTCTGGTCAAACCCAGAGAAAGATTTGCCTGAGAATAGCTTGGGAGGAATGAGTTAAAACAAAGGAGTTAGAAGTTAGGTGATGGTATTGAATCAAGCAGTATGGGAAAAGAAACTTCACTTTCCTTTAGCTTAGATGAACGTAGTCATTTACTCAAGACTGTGATTTCCCTGCTTTCTGGCAGGAAACTTCATCAATTTCAGGTTTGTCCAACATAACATGGAAACATTTCTTTAATAATTTCCTGCTTTTGTAAACTTATTAGAATTCAGCTACATTTCCAGTGGAAATGAATGGGACAAAAGGGCAGGAAAAGTCTGCTGCTATTCAAAAGGAGTTTCTCCAGCTCCTGTTGAAAAAAGGCCCTTGCAATGATATGAATCAAAAAATAATTTCATTCATAAATGGTATGGTTGGTTTTCACTCTTCATAAACAGCATGTAGTTCTAGTTCTAGAATCTCTTGAACTGTCTGGCTTTGCCTGATTTCCATACAAATCCAGATTCTCAAAGGGTCAGGTAAAGATTGGTATTTTCATAATCCCTTCCCTCTGCAACCCCATCTCACGAAGTTCAACAAGACCAAGTGCAAGGTCCTGCATCTGGGTTGAGGCAATCCCAAGCACCAAAATAGGCTGGGCAGTGACTGGTTTGAGAGCAGCCCTGAGGAGAGGGACTTGGGGATGCTGGTGGATGAAAAGCACTGGAGCTGCCAGTGTGCTCTTGCAGCCCAGAGAGCAATCAGAGCCTGGGCTGCATCAAGAGAAGTGTGGGCAGCAGGGTGAGAGAGAGCTCCACTCTGGTGAGACCCCACCTGGAGTACTGCATCCAGTTCTGGAGCCACTACTACAAGAGGGCTATGGATGCACTGGAAGGTGTCCAGAGAAGGGCCATGGTGATGATCAGAGGGCTGGAGCTGCTCTGCTATGAGGAGAGACTGAGGGAGTTGGGGCTGTTCGGTCTGGAGAGGAAAAGGCTCTGAGGTGACCTTCTTGTGACCTTTCAGTATCTTAAGGGAGCTACAAGTAAGCTGGGGAGGGACTTTTTAGGCTGTCAGGTAGTGATAGGACTGGGAGAAATAGAACAACACTAGAAATGGGTAGATTCAGACTGGATGTTAGGAAGAAGTTCTTCAGCGTGAGGGTGATGAGACCCTGGAACAGGTTGCCCAGGCAGGTGGTTGAGGCCCCATCCCTGGAGGTGTTTAAGGCCAGGCTGAATGAGGCTCTGGCCAGCCTGATCTAGTGTGAGGTGTCTCTGCCCATGGCAGGGGGGTTGGAACTGGATGATCCTTGTGATCCCTTCCAACCCTGACTGATTCTATGATTCTGTAAGTTTACTCAAAACTCTTCTGGGGTTTTCTTTTACTTTCCTCTTCTAAGTGTACATTGGTGTCTCTGTTAAAACAAACAAACAAATGTTCAAAGAGTTCTGAAAATGTCCTTGTTCAGAGTGAACTGGAAGATCATGATGGGACTTACAAGTACCTGCTGAAAAATCATTTGTATTCTCATCTGTGCATTAGAGTGTTGGGAAAAAATAACTTGATGATCCTAAGTGGATCTGACACCATATGCTCATGGTGCAGATAGCAATTTTGATTACTGTTAGATTCCTATGTCCCCATAATTTCTTGTCCTACTCACTTCAGTAATGTCAGCAACTACAACATTACCTTGGAAATCAGAGGCTGCTTTTTGAGCAGTTAATACCATAAAAAGGTCTTTGCAGAGCATGTTTTGAACAAGGCTTGGAAGAGCTTGTGAGCATGCCAGGAATCTCTGCAGTTTGTTATCAAGCACAAGGTGTAACATTTACATCGCTTAAACTTTACCCAGTCCTTTATCATAAACAGGATTTTGTTCTGTCTCTCCAGTGTTCCATCTATGGCTGTGTAGGCTTTACCCAGAGAGCTGGATTCTCCTGAGGATTCTGGGGGAATGTCTTAAATCACATTTATTAGATCACAGAATCATAGAATTGTCTGGGTTGGAGGAGACCTCTGAAGGTCATCTAGTACAACCCTCTCTGCAGTAAGCAGAGGCATCCTCACCTAGATCAGGCTGTGATTTTGTTTCCTTACTCCATAGCTACCATGCTCTCTTCCAGTCATCAGCTGTTACTTTATGAGCAAATATAACTACTGGGGCCAGATGCTGCCATGAGGATTAAAGGGGAAAACATAACCACACGTCGACCAATAAATAGATATCGATGAAAACTGTTTGGAGGGAAACAGGTGCAGTTTACTTTGTTGCATCATGATTTGGCATCCAGGGAAGCACGAACTTAATCCACTTCTGAAGTTTATGGCAGTGGGAACATGCAGACAAGTTAAAAACAGATGCTTGTATCTGTTTTTTTCACCACATTCCCTTAACACAAAACATAGTTCAATGACCTGCTGAGAATTCAAGATACCTGAATAAATCTGTGGTTGGATAGTGCTGCAACTTTCCCAGCCCTAGCTTTAGATTGCTTTTAATTCTTTAGATTGCTTTTAATTGAGTGTTGTCAGAGTCATTATTGTCTTGCATGTTCCCAGAGGCTGCCAGTTCTGTAATAAATTTGGGGTTAAAAAGGACACCCAAAAAAAGTATTGAGAGGAAGGTAAAACTTGAGGAATGACTTGTCACTTATTATAGCTTTGGTATGAGGCAGGACCAAAAGGTTTCTAAGAGAGTCTGATCCTTTCTCAGTTCCTTATCTGATGAACTAAAGTAAAAGGAGTGGTCAGCACCTTGCTAAAGTCTGTGGACAAGTCTGTATTATCTGGACATAAGGCTGATATTGCCAAGAATCAACCTTGCAAAGCCACTTGGTTGAAATTACATTCTCTAGATGCATTGTCATCCACAAGAGGGTTGCTGTAACAAAATGGGTGAATCATAAATTATATGTGAGAAGAAAAAAAAATTTGTGAATGAAAAAACTCCAGCCCTTGATCTTGAGGTCATTTGGGTCTCACCTGTTTTTTTTCTGAGAGACATTTAAGCTTGAATTAGATAACTTTTTTGGAAATAAGGGTTATATAGCTTCTAAAGAGGCAAAACACCTGCAGTATTAAATGGTTGCTCACCCTACCACCTCATTTAGTGTAAGGTGATGTAAAATACCTCCTTCCATTCCCTCTGCAATTGTTATTTATGGAGCACTGAGAGCAAAAGGCATTTTGAAGAGTCTATAAGGTTGGGCATTTTATATATGTCAAAATAAAGTTTTCCCCATGTTGTCTCTGCATGAACATAGATGGATTCAAAATCTTTCTTCCATGCTAACAGTAAAACACCATTCTGTAGTTAGGTCAGAGATGCTAACTGATTTTATTGCCTTTCCTACTCCACATGGTTGCCACAGAGTATCAATGCATTGGCTCCATAGCCAGACATAAACCCATGGCAGCATCTTCTACATGCTTTCTGCAGAGTGTTCACTCCATGTGCAGTTTGAGTGCTTTGAGGCTTTGTGATTGAACAAGTTGTCTCTTCTGAGGCTTGAGACTCAGTAAGGAAGCAGTCAGGGGTTGAAGATGCTGTATAAGAATATCTTCAGGAAAATGCAAGTTAGTCTTCTACATATACTGATCATCTGGTCCATTCTTACACCGCCCTTGGAAAATGATACTGGAATGAATTCTAGGGTGCAGCTTCCATTGTAGTGATCATGTAATTGCTTCTTTTTGTGTTTGTCCCAGAAAAACTGTTTAAGACAGACCAGATCAGTCTCATAAAGTGAGGAACAAAACCTCAACTTTGTTGATTTGGTATTTGGGAGGGGGAAGATTTCAGAGGGTAAAAGTTTTTTGCATTGCCTCCTTAAGTCTTCACAGATTCTTACAAAACTTAGAATATATGCAAGTTTTGCTGATACTTTTACCAGGTTGTCGTCATTCCACAGCACATTTGCAATAGCAGACATGCAAATGAACTTCTTGACTTAATTGAATTAGCTGTGTGCTTCAAATTGAGCCAAACACTTCAGTTGTTTTCAGGCTGATTCAATAAGAGGAGAGATCAGAATCAAGTCTGGCTCTCCTGTGTAATGACATAAATCCTCACAAATCATTAGGTACCATTATTAAAAGATAGCATTAGTGATAATAACATCTGTATCTTGCTGTAGTAATCCTTCTTTGCATCTACTGCTATCTGATGGCTAGAACAGGTTTGCATTGAATGACCTCATAGCAAATTCATCATGAGGAAGCCTCAACTTCTGGGAGTGAAAGAAAAACAAAGTTTTGACATGTGCTCATTCACATATCTTTCCAATAACCTTACTGTAAAGAAAAAGGGAATGTGAATACATGGGCAATATCTTTCATATCTTAAAGCCCCCATCTGGAGTTGTTATTGTCTTCTAACATGAACTAAGCTGCTTGATTTTTTTTTTTTTGTTGTTTTGATTGTAATTTGCAAAGCACTAAAACTTGCATGAGCCTGCACTACTTTCACTATGAGATTACTGCCTCTGTGAAGTGTGCTTTTTACAACTCTTCATTTCATTTTAAAGATTATTTTCCCTGGCTCTTTTGCCTCTCAGGGACACATGTCAAGTATTGTGTTCAGTTTTGGGCACTTCGTTACAAGAAAGGATGTGGAGGTGCTGGAGTGAGTACAGAGGAGGGCAAGGCAGCTGGGGAAGGGCCTGGAGAATAAATCTTATGAAGAGCAACTAAAGGAGCTGGGGATGGTTAGTTTGCAAAAGAGGAGGCTGAGGGGAGACCTCATTGCTGTCTACAGCTACCTGAAATGATCTTGTGGAGAGGTTGCTGCTGGTCTCTTCTCACAGGTATATAGAACAAGAGAGAAAGGCTTCAAGCTGTGACTGGGTAAGTTCAGACTGGCCATTAGGAAACATTTTTTCCCAGCGGGAATGGTCAGGGATTGGAATGAGCTGCCCAGGGAGGTGGTGGAGTCACCAACCCTGTGTGTGTTTAAAAGTCTTTTGGATGTAGTGCTTGAGGATATGGTTTAGAAGTGAACTTTGCAGAGCAGGGAGAAAGGTTGAACTTGATGATCCTGGGGGCCTTTTCCAACTGGAACGTTTCTGTGATTCTTTGTGATTCTGTGACTAGCAAAAAAATTTTGTGCAAACTCTGCACTGTAAAAGAAAATCACAAACAAAATGTGTGATAGTTCTTTAAGATGTGTCAGTGGAGGACAAACTTCAAAGAAAAATTAATTTTCACTTTTTAGACTGATTTTAAAATTCAGTTAACCTATTAAATATTTTAAAATAAGAAAACCAGAAAATTAAAGATCAAAATGGAGCAACATCTAGCTTTTTACATCATTGAGCTGATAAATTAACGTGATTTCTCTGTTATCAATTATGCACAAGAATAAAAAAGCCTTCAACTTATCACAGAATAATACTGAGCCTTTGAACAACAGCTTTACAACAATAGGATTTATTTTATCACTTGTCTGGATTCAATATGAGATTTTTATCTTTATCATTAGCTAATGCATATTTCTGTATATGCTAATGAAAACTTTTCAGTCTACTTGCAAAAAAAACCAAAAACCAAAAACCAAAAAAAAAAAAAAAAAAAAAAAAAAAAAAAAAAAAAAAAAAAAATCAAACCCCACAACCAATTATGTGTGTCCCAACCCTGTACATCAAAGTGAGTATGAATTATCTACTGGATCAGTAATGATGATGGAAAGGACCAAATTGTGGTAGGTGCTTCAGTATCATCTGCTGCACTAAGACTTTCATCTAAGTGCATTGGGGAAAAAAAAGTTGTCATAGATATAAATTTACCAAAAAAAAAAAAAAAGCTTTAAAAAATGCAAACATAGACAGACATGGCTAAAAACATGCAACCAGCTTTGTTTGGGTTGTTTTGGTTTTTTCTAGGAGGAAAATACTAAGCATTTCTTTTCTTGCTTAGAATCATAGAATAGTAGAGTTTGGAATGGATCTCTAAAGATCATTGAGTCCAACCCCCCTGCTAAAACAGGATCACCTAAGGCAAGTCACAGAGGCATGTTTTCAGGTGGGTTTGGAATATCTCCAGAGAGGGAAACTCCACAACCTCTCTGGGTAGCCTGCTCCAGGGCACCAGCACCCTCACAGCAAAGATGTTTTAACTCATGTCAAGGAAGAACTTCTTGCATTCCAATTTGTATCCACTGACCCTTGTCCTATCACAGGACACCATTGAAAAGAGAGTGGCACCATCTTGACACTCATCCTTAAGTCATTTATAGACAATAATAAGATTCTGCTTTGACTCACAGTCAAAATAAATTACTCAAATGAGGTTCAACATGACTGAGTGCAGGGTTCTCCACTTGGGTCAGAATAAGCCTCATTATCAGTACAGGTGACAGAAAGCAGCCATGGGAGTTCTGCTGGATGAGAAACTGGATATGAGTAGACAGTGTGCACTTGCAGCCCAGAAGGTCAATAGCATCTTCTTTTAATGGGATGCATTAGAAGAAGTGTGGCCAGCAGATCCAGAGAGATGATTCTACCAATTTACCCTGCTCTGGCGAGACCTCACCTGGAGTACTGCGTCCAGCTCTGGAGCCCTCAGCATAGGAAGGACATGGACCTGATGGAGCAGGTCCAAAGGAGGGCAACAAAGATGATGATGAGGGCAGCTGCAAAACCTCTCATATGAGGAAAGGCTGAGGGAACTGGGGTTGTTCAGATTGGAGAATTGGAGATTTTAGGGAGATTTAATAACTGCTTTCAGCCTTCTTATGGGCCCCCTTCAGGTAGTGGGAGAGGGACTGTTTCCAAAGGCCTGTAGTGATAGGATGAAGGGGAATGGTTTGAAATTAGAGGAGATTTAGGTTAGATGTTAGGAACAAATTCTTTACCATGAGGGGGAACCAGATACCTATTCAGAGAAGGCAAACTCTCATCACCTTCTTACCCACTAGTGTCACACTTGCAAAAGCTGGTTGACCATTAATTAGCTTAACCATGCACTACAGTGTCAAATTCCTTACATGTCTGCTGTAAAATGCAAACATTTTCACTTTGATGATTTCTAAAATGTAGGCTGAGCAAAATATGCAGTTTAATTTAAACAAAGGGCTTGACAAAATTGTGAGGTCATTCTTTAGTGTCTTCTGTGCATGTCTCAATTCCTTTGGACTTCTTTCTGATGACAGCTGAAGTTGTTTAAAAGAACTAATGTGCTCCAAATGAAAGAGATCTGCAGTGCTGAGGATTTATTATGACAATATCTCTGCTTCTCCTCAGTGTTTCCTGCTACTTTATTCTAGGTCTAGCACCAGTGAGTAGGGAAAGCTGTCCCGTGTCTCTATGCTTAGATTTATACCCAAAGTATGAATTTATTAGAAGTCTTTGACACCTTAGACAGGCTATAATGAGAATTCTTTCAAGGACAATGATTAACAGAACCCCCCAAGATTTACAGCTCAGTTGATTTCTTCTGTTTAAAATCACTAAATTAAGAAATTTCCCTCTCTCAATACCAGAGGATGAATTCTACAGTGTCAACATCCCTTGAATGGCTGGCCCTGTTTACAGCCTGGGAAGATTCAGTAGAGACTTGGTCATTTTCAAGTGCAGGGGGGAAATGATGTGGGGAGAGAGGTGAGTTGTCCTCCTTAATCAGTGTTAGACTTGAACTATATAAGATATTAATATCTTACCTCCCTCCAAATCCCAGAGCAGAACTAAAAAGCAAATTCACTCAAATTATTCAGCATGCTAGAATAATCAGTGCTCTCAGACATTAAAATTAAAGGCCTTTGCTTTTGCCTTGTGTATTTTTAAATATGAATATATGTATATATATGCACACATGCATGTAGAAGTTGCCTGCTGTCTTTGTCTTTTGATTTTAGGTACAGCAAGAATATTACAGATATTCAGTTAAAAAAAAAAAATAGATCATGCTGGGTCATGTCCCGAAATGAAGAAGTCACCAAATCTTCTAGTCTTAGGCTGAGGCGTTGAATTCTGTTCATTAAAAGATGATCAGAGGGCTGCAGCAGCTCTCCTATGAGGACAGAGTTGGGGTTCTGCAGCCTGGAGAAGAGAAGGTTTCCAGGAGACCTTAGAGTAGCCTTCCAGTATCTGAAGGGGGCTACAGGAAGGCTGGGGAGGGACTGTTGACAAGGTCTTGTAATGACAGGACAAGGGACAATGGGTTTGAACTGGCAGAGGGGAAATTGAAACTGGATGTTAGGAGGAAGTTCTTTACAGCAAGGGTGGTGAGACACTGGCACAGGTTGGCCAGGGAGGTTGTGGCTGCTCCCTCCCTGGAGGTGTTCAAGGCCAGGTTTGACAAGGTCTTGAGTGACCTGTACTAGTGGGAGGTGTCCCTGCCTATGGCAGGAGGTTGGGACTAGATGATCCTTGAGGTCCCTTCCAACCTTACCATTCTATGATTCTATGATTAATTATTGTCTGAATATTTGAAGTGAGAATAGCTTCTCTGCCATCACAATGATTAAAAAAAAAAAGTGTAAAAACATGAGGGATTTGTGCATTTCATCAAGATTACAAACTCTTTAAAAGAAAGAAAATAATGAGTGTCTTGATGTACTGTGGAAAGAGTATAGGAAGAAAGGCAAAGACTGGGGAGGAAGGAGAAGGAACTGATTTCTCTCTGAAATGCTTTTGAAGCATGTACAAATCAACAGCACCCTATAGCAGCTTCACATTGGATGTTGGAAATAAGTGTTTCAGAATTATACTTCCATATAGGAGGAANAATGGCTGGCCCTGTTTACAGCCTGGGAAGATTCAGTAGAGACTTGGTCATTTTCAAGTGCAGGGGGGAAATGATGTGGGGAGAGAGGTGAGTTGTCCTCCTTAATCAGTGTTAGACTTGAACTATATAAGATATTAATATCTTACCTCCCTCCAAATCCCAGAGCAGAACTAAAAAGCAAATTCACTCAAATTATTCAGCATGCTAGAATAATCAGTGCTCTCAGACATTAAAATTAAAGGCCTTTGCTTTTGCCTTGTGTATTTTTAAATATGAATATATGTATATATATGCACACATGCATGTAGAAGTTGCCTGCTGTCTTTGTCTTTTGATTTTAGGTACAGCAAGAATATTACAGATATTCAGTTAAAAAAAAAAAATAGATCATGCTGGGTCATGTCCCGAAATGAAGAAGTCACCAAATCTTCTAGTCTTAGGCTGAGGCGTTGAATTCTGTTCATTAAAAGATGATCAGAGGGCTGCAGCAGCTCTCCTATGAGGACAGAGTTGGGGTTCTGCAGCCNGAAGCATGTACAAATCAACAGCACCCTATAGCAGCTTCACATTGGATGTTGGAAATAAGTGTTTCAGAATTATACTTCCATATAGGAGGAATCAGCATGGGTTAGGCCACACCTTGAGTATTGTGTCCAGTTCTGGGGCCCTCAATTTAAGAAAGATGTTGAGGTGCTTGAACATGTCCAGAGAAGGGCACCAAGGCTGAGGAGGGGATCTGGAGCACAGCACTGTGAGGAGAGGCTGAGGGAGCTGAGGGTGTGCAGCCTGGAGAAAATATTTCAGGAGAGACCTTATTGCTCTTTACTACCTGCAAGGAGATTGTAGCCAGCTGGGGTTGGTCTCTTCTCCCAGGCACCCAGTGACAGAACAAGAGGACACAGCCTCATGCTGCACCATGGCAGATTTAGGCTGATGTTAGGAAGAAGTTCTTCACAGCAAGAGTGATTGGCATTGGAATGGGCTGCCCGGGAAGGTGGTGGAGTCCCCATCCTTGGAGGCTGGATGAGGCACTGAGTGCCATGGTTTAGTTAATTAGAAGGTGTTAGGTGATAGGTTGGACTCGATGATTTCTAAGGTCTTTTCCAACCTGGTTAATTCTCTGACTGCCTTGACTTGAAGAGCCATACCAAGCTTGAAAAGAAGTGCCTACTGTATCTACCTACACAGCCAGAATTTTCTTTGGAGATCCTGGAATGCATCTGAAAAGGTATAAATTACAATAATTCTGAATTTATGTATTTTAAAAGGTAATATATTTTTTTTCCTTTATTATTTGAGGTTTCTAGACAGAGGGTGCAAAATTTAGCACTACAGGTCATAGAAGAATCTACCAAGTCTCTTCATGTGGTTTTCAGTAAAATAAGGCCTTTAGAATTTGATCTCCACATACAAGTTTTCCAGCAGAACACAAGTAAATAATCCCTGCTGGCAAACAGAGAGAGTCCAGCAGTCCAACTAATGTCTTCTAAGCCAGGTTTGTAGTGCAGTTATACCAAGTCAGGTCAAATCAATGAGAAAAATGTTTCAGTACTATCCATAAAAATAATATCTAAGAGAAGAGAGGAACTGGAGAAAACAGATCTAAAAAGTGTTTTCTTTGACTTAGACTGGAAAGTCAAATATTCTTTTCATTACAGTTTCTTAAAAATTCTATCAATGTAAGCTGAAAAACATTTTTTAAAAGATTCACTTAGAAACTGTTTAAGTAGCGAACCAGTGACTCCAAGAAGGTTTTCTAAACCTTTCTGATTGGTCTCCAACTTCATTTTTATATTTAGATAAACAGTTTGGCTCCCACAAATGTGTTTTTGCTACTCCTGAAAAACTCATTTCAGGATGTGAAGACCAGTGGCAGGATAATTATAAAGATCATTACATTGAGGTGCCATATGCTGTCAGATGATATCAAGCTGTTGCTCATCTGTACAATTATTTTCCCATCAAGTCAGTTTTGGATCCATTCTAGGGGCTGCATAACAATGTTATAGTTGTAAATCTGGCTTGCTGTGTAGAAACCACAGCCAAATATGCTGCCATTCAACTTCCAAGAGTTATGGCCAGCTTTTCATCTCTCATTCAACATTTGCCTTTGGTAGCATGGTTGCTGTTCCTGATTCCTGCTAGGCTATGCACTGCTGTGTGTAGTAAACTGTTTTGTTTTATAGGAGTAAAAAAATTTGACACATTTGTAAGCATCCAGTTGGCAGTCAGTCACTAATGGTGTCCCTCAGGGATCAGTGCTGAGCCCAGTCCTTTTCAATATTTTTATTGATGATCTGGACCAGGCGATTGAGTCCAGAATCTGTAAGTTTGCAGATGACACCAAGTTAGGAACAAGTGTCAATCTGTTGAAGGGTAGGAGGGCCCTGCAGAGGGACCTGGACAAGCTGGATGACTGGGGTGAGGCCAGTGGGATGAGATTTAACAAGGCTAAGTGCAGGGTTCTACACTTTGGCCACGACAACCCCAAACAATGCTACAGGCTGGTCACAGGGTGGCTGGAGAGCAGCCAGGCAGAGAGGGACCTGGAGGTGCTGGTAGAGAGTAGCTGAACATGAGCCAGCAGTGTGCCCAGGTGGGCAGGACAGCCAACGGCATCCTGGCCTCCAGCAGGACCAGGGAGGTTATTCTGTCCCTGGACTCAGCACTGGTCAGGCCACACCTTGAGTGCTGTGTCCAGTTCTGGCCCCTCAATTCAAGAGAGATGTTGAGGCACTGGAACGTGTCCAGAGAATGGCAATGAAGCTGTTGAGGGACCTGGAGCACAGCTCTGTGAGGAGAGGCTGAGGGAGCTGGGGGTGTGAAGTCTGTAGAAGAGGAGGATCAGGGCAGACCTCATTGCTGTCTACAACTACCTGAAAGGAGGTTGTAGCCGGCTGGGGTTGGGCTCTTCTCCTAGGCAACCAGCAACAGAATGAGGGGACACAGTCTTAAGCTGTGCCAGGAGAGGTCTAGGCTGGATGTTAGGAGGAAGTTCTTGACAGAGAGAGTGATTGGCATTGGAATGGGCTGCCCAGGGAGGTGGTGGAGTTGCTGTCCCTGGAGGTGTTGAAGAAAAGCCTGGATGGGGCACTTAGTGCCATGGTCTCGTTGATTGGCTAGGGCTGGGTGATAGGTTGGGCTGGATAATCTTGGAGGTCTGTTCCAATCTGTTTGATTCTATGATTATAAGTGGTTTACCCAAAATTCATACTTTTGTGATCTCAATGGCATTTATCCTTCATTGGTATAAATTATTGCTTCATTGACCTTCTATTCCATCTTTACCATTTGCAAGACCACAGAAAATTTTTGGTTATGAGTATTTTTCTACGTTTCCTTTTCTTCTTGGTTTGCTATCTATCATGCACCTTGGATAAGTACAGATCACTACAAATAAGGCTACTGATAAGACAGCATTCAAATAACAATTTTCATCCTAGATAAACCCCTCAATACTCTGGGTAGCAGCATGAATTTCTGATTATAGAAAACAGATGAGAACCTATAAGAGTGCAGGGTAAACCCTTTGACAGCCTACTCTTTTCATGGCATGTGAGGAATGTCTCCCTGGTTTGTCCAACACATATGGGGTGATTTGGGAAAAGGCCATCTGCCCTCTGGTATAAGGCAAATAAAGACGGCTGTTGCACTCCACAGCACACATGCCTCAAAGAATTTGCCCCCCCTGAGATGCACTTGGAAAAGTGATTGCAGGAAAATTGGGTTGCTTTGCTGCTATTCGCCACTGCAGAGAAAATGCAGTGAAAGGACGATCAAAAGTGAGACCAAGCTAAGATAACTATAGAGTGGAAAAGAAAGAAAAAGTGTTTTTGTTTAGCTAGACTCTCTCTGTCTCTCTGTTGTATTTTGTAAACACCTTCACTGTACTTGTTTATGGAGTGGTTCAGACTCTTTATGTGTAACCATGGATTGTGGATGCAAGGAGGTGATACCCCAAGAGGGTGAAAACAACTCTATTCCTCTGGAACTCTTCCACTCAGTTCTTCCTTCAGCTCTGTGATTTCATAGCTGCTTGCTTTAACTCAGACTATGTGCTTGTGCTCTTTCTGTCCTCTCTCTCTTCTGTCCTCTCTCTCTTCTGTCCTCTCTCTCTTCTGTCCTCTCTCTCTTCTGTCCTCTCGCTCTCCCTCCTCTCGCTCTCCCTCCTCTCGCTCTCCCTCCTCTCGCTCTCCCTCCTCTCGCTCTCCCTCCTCTCGCTCTCCCTCCTCTCGCTCTCCCTCCTCTCGCTCTCCCTCCTCTCGCTCTCCCTCCTCTCGCTCTCCCTCCTCTCGCTCTCCCTCCTCTCGCTCTCCCTCCTCTCGCTCTCCCTCCTCTCGCTCTCCCTCCTCTCGCTCTCCCTCCTCTCGCTCTCCCTCCTCTCGCTCTCCCTCCTCTCGCTCTCCCTCCTCTCGCTCTCCCTCCTCTCGCTCTCCCTCCTCTCGCTCTCCCTCCTCTCGCTCTCCCTCCTCTCGCTCTCCCTCCTCTCGCTCTCCCTCCTCTCGCTCTCCCTCCTCTCGCTCTCCCTCCTCTCGCTCTCCCTCCTCTCGCTCTCCCTCCTCTCGCTCTCCCTCCTCTCGCTCTCCCTCCTCTCGCTCTCCCTCCTCTCGCTCTCCCTCCTCTCGCTCTCCCTCCTCTCGCTCTCCCTCCTCTCGCTCTCCCTCCTCTCGCTCTCCCTCCTCTCGCTCTCCCTCCTCTCGCTCTCCCTCCTCTCGCTCTCCCTCCTCTCGCTCTCCCTCCTCTCGCTCTCTCTCTCTCTCCATCAGATTTCTGCTCAGCAACAGTTTCTCCTACCAGGCCTGTTAAGGTCTATTGAAGATGCTTATGCATAGGAGCTTATCTTGGCATCCCTACAGTAGCTTCAAATGAAAAAATGCTTCAGTTAGAACAGGAGAGAGGCAGAAGGAGAGGACTCAGTGTGCCTCTGACATGGCTGTAAAGAGTGAGAGGGTATGGTGGATACCTGCTTCAATCTTGCTGAACTAATAACTTTTTCAGTCTTGTGCTCTGAGTAAGGCAGCTTTAACTTTTCAGTTTACTCCTGTGTATGACAGTGGATGTGTGGTAGTCTGAAACCACAAGCTCAGCATAGGTAGTCCACTCCTGTGTTGGAGAATCCTCTCTAGATGATTCAGTCAGAGTCAGACCCTTCTCCCATCTTGTTTTGCACAATAGTAAACACACCTCTTTCCTGGGTGAGACACCTTGGTCCTCACTGTCTGAGTGAGGTTGTCTTGAACCGTGAAAGAGCTCAGAAATGGGACATCTTTTAGTATTGCAATGCTGCGTCCTCTGCATTGCTGGGGAGCTGGCAAGAGAGTGTGAGGGTATGACCCTGCTGGCAATATGCCCAGGGACTATGCCAGAGAAGTATGCAAAAATGGCATGGTTTCGTCTCTGCTGCTTCTTGGAAACATCACCTGGAAAATGCCATCTGGGAATTGTTTGGAAAAACCTAGTTATGAATCACAAGCATGCCAAAGGCTGCTCCAAAAATGTCATCATATGAGCAACGACCTTTCAGCATCCTGAGCACATGCCCTGATCATGTTCAATTTACCAGCACAGACCTAGCTTCTGTTTGACAAATGTTAGTCTTGTCATTGTTTCCTGAGGTTAGGTGTTATGCAAGTTTTACCTGGAAGAAAGCTGCCTCTCTTTTCCTAGCTTCTGGTGGCAAGGATTTTAAAAACAGCATAAGAAAATGCTGCTCGAATTAGCTGGGTTGCTCAAGGGGATTACTCTAGGAAGTTGCACTGGATTCTTCACTGGTGCCCTTCACACAGAGGGCAGCAATGGGACAGCTGCAGAATTACTCCTTTGTCAGTATTTCAGCTGCTAAGGAAAGTGTTTGGATAAGAAAAAAAGACTGGAAAAGGAGTGGTGGTCACTATCTTCCCTGTAGCTTTCTTAGGGTTGAATGGATACTGTTGGTCTACAACAGCCTTAGACAGACACTGTATAGCAGCACTGCTCCTGGTTAAGAAGGATGAAAAGAGGATTTCATTGTAGATAGGTTCATACCCACTCAGTCTGTCCAAATGAAAACACAGTAACTGATTGCAGTAAACATTTCTTTACTTAATGATGGTAAATTTTCAGCTGTGCTTTGCTTGTAAATAGAAAGATACGATGCAATTTCTGCCTCTTACATTGTTAGTTCTATTTGTCTGGATTGATACCATCTGCTTCTTTATGAAGCCTGTGGAAACAGATTATCAGAGAGCACTTCACTCACTTCCCAAGGTCTTCCAGTTAGTTAACTTCGAGTCTTACATGTGTTTTGTGTGTTCATCTGTTAGATCTCAGGAAAAAAAGTAATTTAAAACAAAAAACATTTGCCATTTTCATTTTAGAAATGAGGATCATGCTCCTTCAAGTCTTGGGGGAACAGGACAGGTATAAAAACACACCAAAGTGAAGATCAAAGCATACCAAAGAGTGAGCAAGTGGAGTGCCTAGAGGGCACTGTCTCAGACAAAGGATGCATTGCCCTGACCACTAACAGCTGAACTGTCTGAAACTGTGCTAAGCTCTGTGGACTATTTAGCTTCCTACTCAGTGGTCTCATGACAGGTCAAAATAAGACAAATTACTTCTGACAGACCTCTAGTCACACTATTGTAGCTAATCTTGTGCTAAGGTCAGGGTGGCTACAAGAGCATCTCACTACTCCAGATGATGTGATTCGGTGAGTTAGAAAGCATAGGTTAGATGTGCACACTCACTCTGGTCAGCCTCTGCGTGAGCACTTTGAGAGGTTCCAATTTCACTCATTGACTGAAGGCTGAGGAAGTTAAAAAACATGGGCTGTGTGAAAGTAGCTGAGAATTTTTAATATAACCTTATTTAGAGCAAACCTTGAGAGAGACAGAAGTGTTTATCATGTCCAAAGCGCTTCCAGCCAAAAAAAAATGTGGAAGGTAGAGGCAGGCCTTGGGAGCAAGTAGCTAGCACCTGTCTCTGCAGACAGGCTGCTGGCAAGGTCACCTTGGCTGATGAAATGGACTGCTCAGCCATCCTTGTGGTAGAGCCAGGTAATATTGCTATGCATAAACGGGCTGTATTTTGTGAGGTACAGAGCCATTCAAAGCTTGCTTTGGGTATGAATTTCTGATATAAAAGCAAACAGACAAATAGTTGCAATTGACTTATTTTGTAGTTTGGTGCATTAAATACACAGAAAATTTGATACTAGCTTATGGTGTTTGGTTGTTCTGTTTTTGTTTTTTTTTTTTAATATGGCACACTGTAATTTGACAGTCTGGTTTTCTGAAAGGGATGTTTTTATTTTGGTTTGGGTTTAGGCTATCAGAAATTTGATACTGTGTGATACTGGTTGCAAAATACTTCAAAGTTTATCAGTGGCTTAGCTGAGCCTGTAAACAACTACAACGGGAGATGGATGAGAGACTTTTAGTTCTTTATCCATTCAGGCATTTGGATGTCTTTCTAGTATATGCCAAATGAGTTGCATGTTACTGGCTTGACACAAAACTTAGGTTAAGTTCTCTGACAATATCTAGTTCAGAGTGCAGACTTCGTGAACTCAAAACCTGAGTGTCAGCAGAAGGACACAGGTCTGGAGTAAAGCCTGCTGAAAGTGACAAGCTCAGCCTTGGGCACCGAAACTAAAAACCAGAGTGTGTGGGTGAGTGTGCTTCTACTCCACAAATATGTGTGAGCTTTTAGATGCTCTTGGTTTGTGGTGTGCTTAGCCTTAGATAGGTTTTGACAGAAAAAATCAGAGAAAGTGACTGCATAGCTCAGCTGTTAGGATCTGGTCTACTGAAGGAAATGTCTCCTGACATTCCTTACAGAAAATATGACTACAAACAAGCATTAGAGAGAGAACACCATTATAGAAAAGTCTGAAATATAATGCACTCTGTTGGTCTGTGGGAAGTTGAGGTTTAAGTTTGTCATTTCTGTCAGTGATCTGACAATTAAACTGATAATTTAGAATCATGGTCTCGCTCTCTAGCTTTACCCTGAAACTTCTCCTGGGCAAACATTGCAAAGGAACTCCTGTGAAGACTGGTATGATTTCCAAAACACTGTCACAAAAAGGGATGTTCTCTCAGCTTGCATACACAGCTGGCACCCTCATTCGCTCATTAGATGCCTTTCATAGTTAAAACCAGTGATAACAAGCTATCAGAATTTGTGGCAAGCCTCACACCATCAGAGATTTTTCTCTAGTAGCAGTGCTGATGAGCTATAATCCTTTACATAATGGTACCTAATATCTAGCATTGTTATTATTGCTGGCTACAGCTTTACAGGAAAGGTATTGTGATGTGCTATCACTGCTGTCATGCTGTTGACTGACATATGCTGTGAAATATATGAGCCCTGGGATGCTTACTGATGTAAGCGTTAGACTTCAGATTTACTCTATTTTCCTCAAGCCTGTGTGAGGCCCTGATCCACTGCATGCCACAGCACATATTCTGAAGCAAAACTTTGCCAAACTATTTTAAGTTCCTTAACATAAGTAGCATACAGCTGCACATAGTCCTGCAGCTGTGCTATCCCTTCAAAGCAAAGAATTCCTAAATACCATGCTTTCTGTGTTGTGCTTCAAGATAAAAATGGATTTCAAAACTACTCAGAGATCATTTTCTTTCTCATAGTGATGTTAGACATATGCCAGGGGAAGATCAGAGAGAGGGGGGAGGACTGTTTTTAAATAGTGGTAACAAGGTTTTTCAGTAATTCTTAAAATTGTTTCAAAAGTCACTTAGTGAATTCCTTTTTCTAAACCCCTGGTTGACTTCCCAAGTATGTATATGGAGAAATCATGGCCTAGCTGACCTGCACACTTTACATTCTTTTAATGGTATCTAGTGAAAGAGCAAATAATTACCGAACACTGGTATCTGGCACTACTTCCAATAAAAGAGAGGCAAAGATGATTCTCTGATATCCAGAGGATTTAGCTCTGTATTTCTTCCAAGCTTCTATAGGCCAGAACAGAATTATAATTGTGTGTGCATTTATGTGGACAGTGTGCAACTCAAAATATGTGTTGCATGCTGTGAGATGTGGCACGCAGGCATATGGGGATGTTTAAGATATTAAATCCTGCTGCAATGCTGCTGGAAGATGACACAGAGAGAAAGGAGCCCAAATTTGGTCTTTCCTTTTCTGTACTGACTACTGGGAACTGTCTTTAGCTTATTCAGTGCCAGCTGTGCTTGGACATTGTCCAGAGGGAAAGCTTGCAGAAACAGACCAGTGTGATGCAGGAAAGCTGGCTGCTAAGGGAGCTCTTGGCATTGAGAGAGCCTGGATGATCCATTTTTTTTTGCTCTGACCTTTTGTTTTATATCATGTCATAGATATATTATGACAGACAATTTGACTTTCTTCTATATACATCAAGATACAGCCTGATTTGTGAGCTGTGGGTATGACACTGAGCTGCTGAGCTGGCGTATCTAGTGCCATAATGCTCCACACAGAAACATTCAAGGTGGCCCTTTCTCTGCCTGTCATGTTGGCCTAGGTGGAGTGATGCACTGACTTACATTGCTTATTTTTGTAGTGGTTGCACAACACCAAGCCATGTGAGCACTTCAAAATGCCCAGTGAAAAGCAAAAAAAAAAAGTCTTTTCCCTTCTCTTCTGCTTTCCTTAGACAGGTTGCTCCATTGCTGCTTTCCAAGGTCTAGTTCCCCCCCCCCAGTGGATTTTTCCTCAGACTCTATCCATGCCATCCTGCCACAGGCTGTTTCTACTTAGGCTAATCCAGCAAAGAGACAATAAATCCCACAGTTGCAGCTATGGTGTCTCTGACTGAGAGATTAGACACTGACCTTTTAATGTGAGACTGGGCCAAAGATTCTTAACTATAAAGAGTGCATTTTGACATTTTAAAAAGTAAATGTCAAATACTGAAGCAAGGAGAAGAACACACAGGCTACTGTTACAGAAAACAGAAAAAAAAATTAAGGCCTCATCGATTAATCAGGAATAAGTGGCATCTCAGTGATACCTCTAGGGTACCCAGGCTACTTGAGTGCCTATAGAATAGAAGAATTGGGAAATTAGTATTAATCCAGTGATAACCCAGTTTTTCTTTTAGAAAACATGTAGAACTATAGTTCTCGGCCTGCACCTTTGTCACGTTGGATGTGGAGGGTCTAAGAAGTTTTCAATAGTGTTACAATTTTTTTTGGTGTCCATTAAGTTACACCTGACAGCCAACTGGGCCCAGCAGTTTAGGATATTTAACTGTTTCTTAACCCTTTTACATATTTGAATCATAGAATCAATCAGGTTGGAAGAGACCTCCAAGCTCACCCAGTCCTATCCAATCAACTAGACCATGGCACTAAGTGCCCCATTCAGTCTTTTCTTCAACACCTCCAGGGACAGTGACTCCACCACCTCCCTGGGCAGCCCATTCCAATGCCAATCTCTCTGTCAAGAACTTCCTCCTAACATCCAGCCTAGACCTCCCCTGGCACAACTTCAACTTGAGACTGTGTCCTCTTGTTCTGTTGCTGGTTGCCTAGGAGAAGAGCCCAACCCCAGCTGGCTACAACCTCCTTTTAGGTAGTTGTAGACAGCAATGAGGTCACCCCTGAGCCTCCTCTTCTCCAGGCCGCACACCTGATTTGAAGCTTTCCACCATTTCAATTTATTTCACCTAAGTGAAATGAGGTGGTGTCTCACCATTCTCAATGATGGAGGTAACATTTAGAATCACACTACTATCCTTTCCAACAAGTTTCCAACTCAAATGCTGCCACTAGTCATCAAATGTCAGATTTGTGAGGCTTATGCAGATACAGGATCAGTTATCTAACTGCTTTTGTATTTACCCACAAGCATAAGTGCTGAGTTACTATCAAGTCACACAATTTTACTGAAGCTTAAAAATCAGAATGGCTTTTAACCACTAAAAATTAGCACAGCACATAATGTTAGGAGGATAAGAAAATCAGTCAAATATAGCAGGTGCCTACTGACCTATTTTTGTGGGCAAAACTAAATAAAGATTCAAGTGGCAGTATTACTTCCTTACCTTTAGTATTAAAAATATTTGATTTAAAGATGCACCTATACCTTTAACAGGTTAAAACTGACAGAAGTTCGCATCACTTGGAGATTGAGTCTGGCTCTCTTAAGATGCCCTTAAAACTTCATATTTCCTGATTATATATTAATTCTAGGTTGTGTCAATTAAAATAACCGGATGAAGCTCTTTTTAAGCAAGAAAATCAACAGCAGCAGTGAACTTAAGAGCAACAATTGGAAGAAACAAAGTGAGGCTTAATTTTCCAACTGATTAGAATGGAATCAGACCCCATCTGGAGTACTGTGTGCAGTTCTGGAGCCCCCAGCACAGGAAGGACATGGAACTGTTGGAGTGGGTCCAGAGGAGGGCCACAAAGATGCTCAGAGGGCTGGAGCTATGAGGACAGACTGAGAGAGTTGGGGCTCTGCAGCCTGGAGAAGAGAAGGCTTCCAGGAGACCTTGGAGTGGCCTTCCAGTATCTGAAGGGGACCTACATACAGGAAGGCTGGAGAGGGACTATTTATAAGGTCTTGCAATGAGAGGACTAGGGGCAATGGATTTAAACTGTCAGAGAGAAGATTGAAACTGGATGTTAGGAGGAAGTTCTTTCCAGTGAGGGTGGTGAGACACTGGCACAGGTTGCCCAGGGAGGTTGTGGCTGCTCCCTCCCTGGAGGTGTTCAAGGCCAGGTTGGACGAGGCCTTGAGTGACCTGTGCTAGTGGGAGGTGTCCCTGCCTATGGCAGGGGGTTGGAACTAGATGATCCTTGAGGTCCCTTCCAACCTTACCATTCTATGATTCTATGATCTGGCCTATGCCAGGCTGTAACATAGGGCTTTCAGCTGAGAGGTTTGGGATTGTGTTACAACTGGAGATGATGCTCACATGTTGCTTTGTCTAAGTTAAAGTCATATTATTAATTAATTGCACAAATTTAGGGATTGAAAATGTATAATCTGCAGTAGTCTCCAGTGAAGTGCAAACCCCTCTAGCGCACCTGAATATACCTCAGGAGGCCTACTGTGTTAAGTAGAAACAAATTCAGACAAACTCCATGTAAGACTTACAGCAAAGGCTGGATTTGTAGTTTTTGTGCTCTCCACATAGTGCTGCTTCAGATAGTCTTTGGATAAACAGAATTTGAGATCAGAATTACAGTGTTGCTGTTTTTCTGCTGTGGAAAAGTGCATTTTTGAAAGGCTGCCACTCTTTGATTTATTACATGTGCTCTTTGGATTTCATGCAGGGATAATCTGCTCTTTGAAAGCTCTAGAACTGAAAAGTACCCAACCCTTTCTCACCTGGGAATTAGCCTTACTGGCTAAGTGGAGCCCATGTTGTGCAAGTCATGAGAAGCAGTCTTATCAAATTAAAAAAAAAAAAAAAAAGAAAAAAATTGTTCAAGGCATTGTGTTCTTTCACTAATGTGTCTTTCCTGTGGTTCAGAACCTTTTTTGTACACCTAAGATCACAGTATCACAGTATAGCAAGGTTGGAAGAGACCTCAAAGATCATCAAGTCCAACCCACTACCACAGACCTCAAGACTAGACCATGGCACCAAGTGCCACGTCCAAACGTGCCTTGAACACCTCCAGGGACGGTGACTCCACCACCTCCCTGGGCAGCCCATTCCAGTGGGGAATGACTCTCTCAGGGAAGAACTTTCTCCTCACCTC
>WBNM01025983.1:119771-152315 GCA_013399055.1 Ramphastos sulfuratus | reverse complement strand
GAACTAATTCCTCATGGACTTCCAGGGCAACACACTGCTCCCCGACCCCATCACCCAGCTCAAGAGGCCACTTGTCCTGAACTCCTCCCTCCTCACTGTTGAAAACCGAGGCAAAGAAGGTATTCAGGACCTCAGCCTTTTCCTCATCTTCAGTTACGGTGTTCCCATCCAGGTCCAATACGGAGTGGAGGCTCTTCTTGCCCTTCTTTTTAGCATTGATACATTTGTAAAAATGCTTTTTATTATCTTTCACAGAGGTGGCCAGCTGAAGTTCTAACTGCGCCTTTGCCTCTCTAATTTTTCTCCTACATAATCTAGCAACATCCTTAAACATGTCAGGAGAAGCCTTCCCCTCCTTCCAAAGGCGACAGACCCTCTTTTTTTCCCCTAATTCCTTCAGGAGCTGCTTGCTCATCCAGGCCGGTCGCCTTCCCCGCCGGCTCCCCTTTTGGCACATATGAACTGTGATGATCAGCAGTAAAGGTGACTAATAAGCATTAGCAGGGTAGCCAGTAATTCTCCATCACTTCTTTCTCCTCCCATTCTCCTGCCTTTTTCAGCCCCAGCCAGTATAACATGGGCCTTTCTGAGGCTTCTGCAACTGTATGGTTGTTAACTCAGTGGGCTTTTGGACTGCTGACAAGATGGAGACCTGGGCAAGAAAGGTTAGGAGTCTGAATTGAGTGTATTGGAGGTTTATGGCATGTGCTGGTTTGAGGCTAATTGGAATATTTTAATGAGAGAAATTAGGTTATTGGCTGTGAAAAGAAAATAATAGTGATGTCTATATTACCCACTGGTTTTGCTTAGGGATATGAGAACAAGAACACAAACAAAGATAGGTCAGTCTCTGGCTGGCTGTCACCTGCTTCACTATCTCTGCCCAAACCTGCGTAACTGAACTAATCATTTCCTTCTTCTAACCTCTTGCTGACCTTTTGCAGCTCTCCCTGCACATAAGGGGGATTCTGAGATAATGGAGGGGGTGTAGTTTGAAAGCCCTCCTGGTCAGGAGGGGTTTTGTATCTCTGTATTACTTTTAACTTTAATATTACTGTATATAGTTGTAGACATCTTTATATATTGTATATGTATTTGCTTGTAAATTGTGCCATGCTATAAATACAGCTTCATTCCTTAACTTCCAGGTGGATGAGTTAGTCTGGTGAATTCCTAGCTCTGTGGAGGAGCAGGTAACTCCCAAACCTGCACACAGTTATTTTGGCACTGCCAGTGATCTAATTTCTCTCATTAAAATATTCCAATTAGCCTCAAAATGGCACATTGGTAAAGAAATACCTGGACAGTGTGAAAACTCACTGCTATATCTATTCTCTTAAAATTAGTTCTAAGTGGAACTGAGTTGTTGTTCCCAGGTAGATTCTATGGACAACACAAACTACTTTAAAACAGTCCAAAGAGGAACAACATGCTCTTTTCTCTTCTGTTCAAGTTCAAGATGAAAGTGATCTGACACTTTCTTAATGGGAAAAGTACAAGAATCAGTCAGGGTTGGAAGGGACCTCAAGGACTATCTAGTTCCAACCTCCCTGCCATGGGCAGGGACTCCTCACATTAGATCAGGCTGCCCAGAGCCTCATCCAGCCTGGCCTTAAACACCTCCAGGAGTGAGGCTTCCACCATCTCCCTGGGCAACCTGTTCCAGGTTCTCATCACCCTCATGGTGAAGAATTTCTTCCTAACATCCAGTCTGAATATACCCATTTTAAGTTTTGTTCCATTCCCCCTAGCCCCATCACTACCTGACATCCTAAGAAGTTCCTCTCCAGCTTTCTTGTAAGCCCCCTTCAGATACTGAAAGGCCACAGTAAGGTCAAATCAGAGCCTTCTCCTCTCCAGCCTGAACAGCTCCAACTTCCTCAGTCTCTCTTCATAGCTGAGCAGCTCCAGCCCTCTGCTCATCCTCGTGGCCCTTCTCTGGACACCTTCGAGCACATCCATAGCCCTCTTGTAATAGTAGAGGGTGAGGATCACTTCCCTTGCCCTGCTGCCCACACTTCTCTTGATAAGCCCAGGCTCTGGTTGGCTTTCTGAGCTGCCCGAGCACACTGACAGCTCCTATTGAGCTTCTCACCCACCATCACCCTCAAGTCCCTCACTTCAGGGCTGCTCTCAAGCCAGATCATAAAACTCCATCAAAGACAAACATCCTAAAAGTTATTTTCTTTTTATAAGTTGGTCCAGGCTGAATGTTGACAAATTTTATTATATTAGTTTTACTTTGATAGGACTTTCTGTGTTGTGGTGTTTTATAAATCAATATATTAAATCAGGGGGAAATCAGGTTTCTTGGACAGCAACAGAAGGCAGAAATCTGTTTCTCAGGGTTAATAGTTCAAAAAGCTTTCAAAATGCACTTCAGTATCATAAAAGAAAAATGGCTATTGGGCTACAACACACATAAAACAAAAGAATATTGATTCCTCAGGCTTTAATCCTAGGTGGGCCTGAAAAGCAATTTATTTTTATGTCTTTTTTTTGCAAATAATGTGTTTTATCGATAGAATTTTGCTAAGGCTGTAGGAATAAATCTTTCCTATGAGGAAACTTAAGTAATAGGATTAGGTTTTGGACCACATAATCTTATACTTTTTTTTTTTTTTTCTTTCCCCCTTTTCCTTTAAAAGCCTATTTATGTTAACTGGTTTTAACTGAATTATTTTAGGGTACTCAAAAGCCTGAATCAGGCCAACGTGTTAAGTGGGATAGATTTCCCAAGTAACAAATTTAATGATCATCTTTGAAAGATAGGCTAAGAGATAATCAATAACTCCCTAGGGATGCGTGTTCAGACTTAATGGATTTGAGCAGGGCAGATTTTCCTAGTGTTTATAGTTGCTCTTCACTAGGTGGTAAAGAAAACATATGTTGTTTAACAGAAGAAAAAGGACTGATGATAGTGAATCGTAGGAGACTATAGAAATTGTATTATACATTTCCCTTTCATTCCTTTCTCTATTATGACTCCCTATAGAGACTTCCAGGGACCCTGGCAGTCCATGTCCTCATTCTGCAAGTGTTCTGTTCACTGTAACTGTTTGAAAGGCAGTTAAGAAGCAATAGGGACCACTACAGCCTTGTCCTGTACAATAGCTCTGGAAGCATGGAGAGGCATTTCCCCCTAACCAAAGTGTGTGTGGTGAGGAGGAGCACATAAGCACTGTCTGCATCCAGAGAGACATGCAGAAAATGAAGGAAAAGTCAGAAGTCAGGTACTCTCAGAGACAGTTTTTCAGTCTCTCAAGCATATTTGTATCATAATTGACTCAATATCTGTGTGCTTGCCTAACATGAGCCATTCCTATTCCCACTTATGGGAATACTGTACGCTGGTTTATGGCTTGTGATGCATCATATAAATGAGTTTGTGAGAGTTATGCACCAAATCCTGAAATTAAATAACAACAGTAATAACATAATAATATTACTAGAATTGCACTAAGTTGGTGAACCTCTAGAACATTAAATTTTCATTTGTCATTTAAAAAAAAAAAAAAAAAAGCTGTGTCCTGTGGTTTTCCCCTCTATCCTTTTTCATTTCTTTTCACTTTGTATGAATGAATGATGTGCATCTAATGCCTCATTATATAAGGAACATTAAATAATAACCTTAGCCCATGTTTAAATAGCAAAGAAGAAAATTCACATAATCTTTTGCTGGTGACTCTATTATGAACGCAGAATCACAGAAACATTCAGGCTGGAAAAGCCTCTCAGGATCACCAAGTCCAGTCAATAGCCCTACTCTGCAAGGTGCACCCTAAACCATATCCCCAAGCAGCACATCACAGAATAAAAGAAAATCAGTAAACTAGTGGGTGCTCTTTGGAAATAATCAAATGAGCATGAGATAGTCACTTCACTTTCCTGTCCTGTGTTCTAGAATTGGCTTATCTTTTTATAAGAGGTTTAAGTGTATGCTACTAAGGTGTTTTTTTTTTAACACATCACCCAAACTACAGTTTTAATCATCTTCCATGGTTGTACTTTCTAATCAGATTATAGTCAAGACATTCAAGGTGAGGCTTGACAGGGTGCTGGGTGACCTGGTCTAGTGGGGATGTCCTTGCTAACTGCAGGACTAGATGACCTCCAGAGGTCCCTTCTGGCTCTAACCATTCTATGATATTATGATTCTATGATTTTGTGAAACAACAGTTTTTGGTGTCACAATCAAGAGTAATATAACTGTGACAAGTTATATGAATTAAGGTAACTTCAGATGCAGAAAGTTAAAATCCTTGGTTTACACCCATAGACAGCAGAGAGAAAAAAGAATTTCTTCAACAGGCAGTTGAGCTCAGATTTAAACTGTCCTCTCGTGAAGTCTCTCTGTTCCCACTGTCAGCCGGGGAGCCTGGGGAGAGTAACCTAAAGCTAGCTTGTGTGACTGCTTCTTAAGGCATCAAATTAGTCTCTGCAAAATAAGCACAGCTTTTATTGAAACTTGTGAGAATTCCTCACATTTACAGCTGGAGAGAGTTTGACCAGGTATCTGAGAAGCAGAAGGCAGTAGTGCTTTCAAACGGAGCTCTGCCGACTCATTTCAGGCAGCAATGGCATGAGGAGCTGTGTAGCCTCCCCTATGTTTCCCATGTAACATGCCTGAAATTCCCTCTGTACTGGCCATCTCTAAAGTCACAGGCTGATGCTTTAAACCAACTGACTCTGGACTTCCTTTATGAACACTCAGGTGCTGCTTAACTGTGGTCTAGTTTTAAAATGAAACTACTGTATTGTTGAAAGGCCAATATGGCCAGTTTCAACAGCCTAAGGATGGATAGGAACTGCATAGCAACTGCTCTCTGGGACTATGTTGGTTACAGTTGAGCTGTCCTTGAATAATGTCAATGTTTTACTTGTGCCATACTGCTCTGCAGAGAACTTGGGCTGTAGCTGATGTGCCAGCACAACATTCTGCCCTCTTGATTCTCAATAGTTAAGGTTCTAGCACTAAGTAGTGGGTGCTGCTTCATCGGTGTGTCTGTGCTGTGGTGTACTGAGTTAGGGCAGATCCCTCCCCTTGAAGAATAAACTCACCATAACACAGATTTTTTTGTAAAGTCAGGAAAAAATGAGAAATTGTGTTTCTTATAGTTTAAACTAAACATAACAGTATAAGGAGAATATTACTACTCAGGAATATAATAACTTGAAGGACGATGGGGAAGGGGTCTAGCGGCAGTGAAGCAGCAAAAGCAGCAGCAGTCAAAACAGCAGCAGGGGAATATAGGGGCAGGCACAGATGAAGCAGCAGACATAAAGCTCTTGATGCTCCAAATGAAATTATATTAACTTCTCCATTGTATCCCTAGAATGTTCACCTCTCCACTCAGAGCTTCCACTTCTAAGTTTCTCTGTTATGATTTTTTTGTTTTATCTGAGGTAGGAATCTAACTCCAATGGCCACATGTGGAAAGAGATAGACACAGGTTTGATCTGGCTTTACTAATCCTGAGCACAGAGGTGCTGAGAAGCCACTCTGAAGACACCCAAGATGATCTGTCTTTTTCTGGGGGCACAGGGAGGATTAGTGGTTTGAATATCAGGCTAATGAGCTTGACACTTCACTAGCTGTGGATTTAGTGCCTCAGGATACGCTTGCCATGTAGCTATGTTCTACAGATGGTCAGTTGTGGCTTTCACAGATGTTTTCCTGGTCTACACAACAGTTGTTAATCGTGACAGAAAATAGATAATATTACACTGATTTTAAAATATTTTGCAACTGGTCATGAATTCAAAGAAAAAAAAATACTATACTGAGGCAAACACTTTGGTCCACTTAAAGGTGGGCTATGATGAAACTATGGGAAGTGTCACATCTGCATACACAGGAAACTTGACGGAATCTCATCCTCATAAACCAGTCTTCCCCAAATAATGGCTTCAAGATCGGGGTCTAGGTTATTCTGATATCCGTAGAATGGTCTGGGTTGGAAAGGATCTTCAAAGGTCACCTAGTCCAATCCCCTCTGCAGCAAGCAGGGGCATCCTCAACTAGATAAGGCTGCCCAGAGCCCTGTCAAGCCTCACTTCGAACATCTCTGGGCATGGGGCCCCCATCACCTCCCTAGGCAAACTGTTTCAGTGTTCCAGCACCCTCATAGTAAAGGATGTGTTCCTAACATCCAATCTAAATCTGCTCTTCTCTCATTTGAAGCCATTGCCTCTCCTCCTATCACTGCCGCCTTTGTAAACAGTCTATCTCCTTCCTTTTTGTAGGACCCCTTCATGTACTGAAAGGGTGCTGCTAGGTCTCTGTGGAGCTTCAGAGCTTTAGACAGTGTGAGCTCACAAAGTAGGAAATACTATTTTAAAATTGTCACAACTGCCAAATGGATTTTAGGGTACATATAATGTCTGAAATTCCTTTAATATTTTTTTCCCAAAAATATTTATTTTAATAAACAGAATCATTTGTAAGTGCATCTTCTGAAATTCACTTAATCTGTGATAGAACAAGGATTAATGGTTTTAGTCTGAAAGAGTGTAGATTTAGATTAGATATAAAGAAGAATTTTATTGCAGTGATGGAGGTGCCCATCTAGCCTAAAAGGATGGTAGAAGCCCCATCCATGATAGCATTCAAGATCAGGTTGGATGGAGCTCTGAGCAATGCGATCTAGCTGGGAAAGTCCCTGCTCACTGCAGAGGGGTTGTACTAGATGATCTTTAAAGGTCCCTTCTAACCCAAACTATTTTATGGTAATCTCCATGGCAAATTAGTCATAATATCATAAAGACATAGTTTATAAGACTTCATTCTCTTTAACTAGTGTATGTATAGGACTGGAACTCCTGTGTCCTGAAGGAATCTTTTTCACATCAGGAACTCGTGCTTTGGGTTAGTTTTACTTTTGCAAGTGTTCAATTATTCAAACAGCTGTTTTGCTGAACCAACACACTACATGTGCACGTCACTGGCAGCCAGGGGGGAAATGAATTAATGACTGGATCTTTAAACGAGGAGGAAAAAACAAAATAAAAACAAAAAACAACAGAAAGAAAACCCGCAAAACCACCACCAATAAAAACCTCAGGAATTAGTTTTCTTATTTTCATCAATATACCACATACACCTAGAGAGCATGCTTACACTTTGTGCTGCAATACAGTTTAGGATTGCTATTTAGAAGGAATGTCAGGGCTTTTGATTACCTAAAATGCTAAATTCTACACTAAAATACAGAATTCAAGTCTGGTTAATTCTGTGTTATGCACTGAGTTGTCTTTGTGTCTGAGGAAGAGGGAAGTAAACAAACCAAAATGAAAAACAACCCCCATAGGCATATTGTAGTTGTGCGGTTGTACTGAGAGACTGGAAAATAGCCCAACCACCTTTAGTAGATAAATTTGGCTGTGCTACATAGTAAAATATCATCAGTTTTTAACCTCCTGATTCAAAAGGAAAAAAACTCATGTATAGAATGGGGAGAGCTCAAGTGCAGGAATCATCTAACCATGTGCGTAGGGAACACCTATGTGACTGTTTGGTGTAACCCTGAGCTGTGTTCCGCCACTTAGATGATTTACAGGGAAAGTTTATGGTCTACCAGATCTTATTTGTGGTCATTTCACCCTCTGATGGTCAGGTCTTCAAAAGAGCTTAAAGGCTGCACTGAATTAAATGTTAAGAAGAGTATTTTTAGTAGTCCTCCAGTGTCATTTCCCTGTGAGTATGTGTGAATTATCTGACGTCCACGGCTGCTGTCTGCAGTGTGTCAAGCTGCATAGGGAGTGCCAGAACAGTAACGGCAGGAGATACAAAATATTCTCTGGAGAATGCTGCTGGCAGCAGATCTTTGAAGTATCTGCCTCAGGCAACAGCATCTCAAAGTGTGTGACTGAAAGGGAGAGGCCAACGGCTGTGTGAAGAAACTGCACTACAGCACCAGGGCTGCATTGAAGCTTCTCCTCGCTCTCATGCCACAGACATCCACCACTTTGACCAGATAGGTATAGCATGTGGAGTGACAGGAGAAGGTTCCAGGGACTGGTTTGCAGATGGGGCCATGGGAAACAGGAGTTGTGATTCTGGAATGTAAAGCCCATACTCCATGTGTGAGATCTCAGAAGGGTGGGCTTGCTACCTCAGAGTCACAAAGCAGCTTGCACCCTGTCCAGCTGCCCTGATGTCGTGTCTTGGACTGTGATGATGGCTGGTGTACATTAGAAGTGACATAGTCACCATTCATCCAATGCAAGTACACAAACAACTGTTTTTTTGCTTATTCTGCACTCTCCTGGTGTGTGCATCTTTGAGAAATCTCCATGGAGAACCCTCTCTCATGTACAAACTTGTGTAGATGCTCTGTATCACTTTCTTATCTTACAGTGCCCTCCTACAGCCATGGGCTTGATCCTAACCAAAGCTGTGGAGGAGAGAGCCTATGTTAAGAATCTTCTTCCATAGACAAGTCTGCATCCTTTGAAATGCTGAATCACAGAATGTCTTAGGTTTGTAAGGGACCTTAGAGATTATCTACTCCAACTTCCCCAGCATGGGCAGGGATGCCTCTCAACTAGACTCAGCTGCTCAAGCACTTATTCATCCTGGCCTTGAAAACCCCCAAGGAGAAGGCATCCACAATCTCCCTGGGCAACCCGTCTCAAAGTATCACCTCCCTTGTAATGAAGAATTTCTTCCTAAGATCCATTCTAAACTTACTGTTTAAACTTACAGTTTAAAACCATTCTCCTTTGTCCTACTGCTAGATACCTTTATGAAAAGTCCCTCTCCAGCCTTCTTATAGGATCCCTTCAGGTACTGGAAAGCAGCTATATGATTCTCCCCAGTGTCTTCTCTAGGCTGAAAGGAAAGAGAGGGTGAGGGCAGGGATAGAATCCTGTGGCAGGTGGTTTCAGAAAGCACATTTCAAAGCATCACCATCACAAACAGAAGTGCAATGGCTGAGGGGATACTAAGAGATTAGACAACAGGCAATTTAAGGAGAAACAAACAAATGAAATTCTCTTCAAGGAGATATTTTAAGGTTGCTGCTTACTCCTAAGGAAGTGTCAGATCAAGAAATGCTGTAAAAGCTCTTTAGCTTTCATACCTCAGAAATCAGTGGCCTTCCAGATCCAGGGCATTTTCAGGAAGTAGTAGCTTGATCCTTAATGACATAGAACAAGAGGCCCCCAGCTGAGGGGGTTTGTTTGGCCAGAGGAAGAGCCACAGAACTCAGCATCGTCAGGATCAGGCCTTAGATAATTGGCCAGTAGCCTGAAGGTTTGTGTCGCATTTTGGTATTGCTATACCTTTCCTGCTGATTTCTTTGAACTCATTACTCTCTTTGTAGAATCAAATGTGCAATTCGACTCATTTAGTTATTAGGGCATAATAGGGCCTAATGACAGAATGGGCCATTTCATCTCCTGCAGAAAAAGACCCAGCAGCTGGAAAGCAGGTAAATGCTCCTCAGGGTGTCTGCAATTACACAGCTTAGAAGCACTGCTGGCCCTCATGCCACTCCAACTGTCACAGCTGCACCATCCACCAGCGAAAAATTCAAATCCTCTCTCGTTCCACCGTTGCCCTCTGGAATAGGAGGAGGATATTTGAGAGAGTATTAAAATGATTGCTGTTCCTTTAAAGCTTTTGTCATGCTGAAAGCTGATGAGTGTTCACAATTTCAAAGGGCTTTTGAGTAGCTACCCAGTGAAACAGAGATTTTTGTTTCTACATTTAGAACACAGAGACCGCCCAAGCAATTTCATTCTTTTTACAGCTTTCCTAAAATGGTTGCAATCTCTGTGANAGGGAAAGTTTATGGTCTACCAGATCTTATTTGTGGTCATTTCACCCTCTGATGGTCAGGTCTTCAAAAGAGCTTAAAGGCTGCACTGAATTAAATGTTAAGAAGAGTATTTTTAGTAGTCCTCCAGTGTCATTTCCCTGTGAGTATGTGTGAATTATCTGACGTCCACGGCTGCTGTCTGCAGTGTGTCAAGCTGCATAGGGAGTGCCAGAACAGTAACGGCAGGAGATACAAAATATTCTCTGGAGAATGCTGCTGGCAGCAGATCTTTGAAGTATCTGCCTCAGGCAACAGCATCTCAAAGTGTGTGACTGAAAGGGAGAGGCCAACGGCTGTGTGAAGAAACTGCACTACAGCACCAGGGCTGCATTGAAGCTTCTCCTCGCTCTCATGCCACAGACATCCACCACTTTGACCAGATAGGTATAGCATGTGGAGTGACAGGAGAAGGTTCCAGGGACTGGTTTGCAGATGGGGCCATGGGAAACAGGAGTTGTGATTCTGGAATGTAAAGCCCATACTCCATGTGTGAGATCTCAGAAGGGTGGGCTTGCTACCTCAGAGTCACAAAGCAGCTTGCACCCTGTCCAGCTGCCCTGATGTCGTGTCTTGGACTGTGATGATGGCTGGTGTACATTAGAAGTGACATAGTCACCATTCATCCAATGCAAGTACACAAACAACTGTTTTTTTGCTTATTCTGCACTCTCCTGGTGTGTGCATCTTTGAGAAATCTCCATGGAGAACCCTCTCTCATGTACAAACTTGTGTAGATGCTCTGTATCACTTTCTTATCTTACAGTGCCCTCCTACAGCCATGGGCTTGATCCTAACCAAAGCTGTGGAGGAGAGAGCCTATGTTAAGAATCTTCTTCCATAGACAAGTCTGCATCCTTTGAAATGCTGAATCACAGAATGTCTTAGGTTTGTAAGGGACCTTAGAGATTATCTACTCCAACTTCCCCAGCATGGGCAGGGATGCCTCTCAACTAGACTCAGCTGCTCAAGCACTTATTCATCCTGGCCTTGAAAACCCCCAAGGAGAAGGCATCCACAATCTCCCTGGGCAACCCGTCTCAAAGTATCACCTCCCTTGTAATGAAGAATTTCTTCCTAAGATCCATTCTAAACTTACTGTTTAAACTTACAGTTTAAAACCATTCTCCTTTGTCCTACTGCTAGATACCTTTATGAAAAGTCCCTCTCCAGCCTTCTTATAGGATCCCTTCAGGTACTGGAAAGCAGCTATATGATTCTCCCCAGTGTCTTCTCTAGGCTGAAAGGAAAGAGAGGGTGAGGGCAGGGATAGAATCCTGTGGCAGGTGGTTTCAGAAAGCACATTTCAAAGCATCACCATCACAAACAGAAGTGCAATGGCTGAGGGGATACTAAGAGATTAGACAACAGGCAATTTAAGGAGAAACAAACAAATGAAATTCTCTTCAAGGAGATATTTTAAGGTTGCTGCTTACTCCTAAGGAAGTGTCAGATCAAGAAATGCTGTAAAAGCTCTTTAGCTTTCATACCTCAGAAATCAGTGGCCTTCCAGATCCAGGGCATTTTCAGGAAGTAGTAGCTTGATCCTTAATGACATAGAACAAGAGGCCCCCAGCTGAGGGGGTTTGTTTGGCCAGAGGAAGAGCCACAGAACTCAGCATCGTCAGGATCAGGCCTTAGATAATTGGCCAGTAGCCTGAAGGTTTGTGTCGCATTTTGGTATTGCTATACCTTTCCTGCTGATTTCTTTGAACTCATTACTCTCTTTGTAGAATCAAATGTGCAATTCGACTCATTTAGTTATTAGGGCATAATAGGGCCTAATGACAGAATGGGCCATTTCATCTCCTGCAGAAAAAGACCCAGCAGCTGGAAAGCAGGTAAATGCTCCTCAGGGTGTCTGCAATTACACAGCTTAGAAGCACTGCTGGCCCTCATGCCACTCCAACTGTCACAGCTGCACCATCCACCAGCGAAAAATTCAAATCCTCTCTCGTTCCACCGTTGCCCTCTGGAATAGGAGGAGGATATTTGAGAGAGTATTAAAATGATTGCTGTTCCTTTAAAGCTTTTGTCATGCTGAAAGCTGATGAGTGTTCACAATTTCAAAGGGCTTTTGAGTAGCTACCCAGTGAAACAGAGATTTTTGTTTCTACATTTAGAACACAGAGACCGCCCAAGCAATTTCATTCTTTTTACAGCTTTCCTAAAATGGTTGCAATCTCTGTGACTGGGGTGTGTGTGTGTGGGGGGGAGCAGCAATTGTTCAGGAATTTTGCAGTTACAGCTTAGTCTCTTCTGTAGTTTTTGCTTGCATTTTACTGTAGGAACAATTCCCTAAAGTCTGTTAAAAATAAGATTTTATTTTAAAAATGTATTTAATTCAGCTTTTGTACTCATTGGCACAGGACAAATTCACAGATTCATAGAGTGGTTTGGGTTAGAAGGGACCTTAAAGGTAATGGACTTTAAAGATCATCTAGTTCCAACTCCCTCACCATGGGCAAGGACAGCTTCCACTGGACCAGGTTGCCCAAGGCCTCATTCAACCTGGACTTGAACACTTTCCAGAATGCTGTGGTCTTGACTACCCTTAACTCCCAAGGGATGGCACTGGTGCCACGTGGCAATACTGTGCATGTGAGAGAAATGTGGTGAGAGAATTGTATCTAGCCGGGTAATTTTCATGTATTTCCAGCTCATGGAGAGGCCACTGCTAATGTACTCTGGTTTGTTTCAAGAGGGTTAACCACTAAGAAGCATTACAGAAAAGACCTCAGTTTCATAAACCTGAGTATACAAATCGTAGAATCACAGAATGGTCTGGGTTGGAAGGCACCACCAAAGGTTACCCAGTCCAACCCCCTCTACAGCAAGCAGGGGCATCCTCAGCTAGATCAGGCCCAGAACCCTGTTGAGACTCACCTTGAATACCTCCAGGGGTGGGGCCTCAACTAGCTCCCTGGGCAACTTGTTCCAGTGTTCCACTACCTTCATGGTAAAGAACTCGTTCCTAACATCCAGTCTAAATCTGCTCTTCTCTAGTTTGAAGCCATTGCCCCTTGTCCTGTCACTGCAGGCCTTTGTAAACAATCTCTCTCCATCCTACTTGTAGGCCCCCTTCAGGTACTGGAAGGCTGACATTAGGTCTTCCCAAAGCCGCCTTTTCTCCAGCCTGAACAAATCCAACTCTGTCATCCTGTCCTTGTAGCAAAGGTGCTCCAACCCCTGATCATTTTTGTGGCCCTCCTCTCCAATACTTGAGTGGGTTGTCTTGATTGCCCTATGACAGAAGACTCACAATGTCACATATTGATCAGGGAAGCTATTGTCCCATAGGCTTACTTTTCAAACTAAGTTGGAATTTTTCAGTGCTAACAACTATCCATTTCCACTGTGTCTGTCCAGCTCTGCATGAAACAACTGTGCTGCAAGACCTGTCTTTAAACTTGGTAGCTTAGACTGGACATGTCTCAGTAAAAGAGGTAATGCAAGCTGAAGAACCTGCCTGAGAAGCAGAGTGGGTACTTGGGGAGGCAGAAGGTGCATAAAATGGAGTTATGTTGGTTCCACTTCAAGAATGAGCAAAGCATAACAAAGAAAGATCCAAGCAGTCTAATGTCCATCACAGCCAGCAGCCAAAAGGTAGTTTCTAGGGTCAGGTGTAGGAGGACACAGACAAAAGTGGTAAGATTTTGGCTTTCTTCTTTTTGTTTTCCAAACTGAAGACCTCTAATACATTTGATTATTTCTCATTCTAAACCATTTCATGCCATTGACAAATGTCATTGACTTCTGTGAGTCTTTCTGAGATGGAGACCAAAACTGCCTTTTCCAAGATGCATTTATATCACAGATTTAATTATCCTCTTAATGTTGATAAGTAGTTAAGTTTGAAATGGTAAAACTCCATTCTGTTGCTAGGTTTTATAACATCAGAAGATTTTGTTCTTCTATTTTTACTCTAGCTTTCCACTATCCAGGAGCAGATTGTAGCATTTCTGAAGGTAAATAAAATACAGTTACTTAGCCTCACCATCTATCATTTGCTACATGACTGCATAGAAACCTTTTCCTGAACCCTTCCTGCTACAAAGCTCTTCAAATCCAAGAGGACATAGCTACCCTGTTATGGATGCCTTTACACTGAATTACTAGACAGCACTTCTCACACTAGTGGATGTTCTTAATTCTTCTTAATTACTTTTTCCACTTTCCTTTTCTTTTACATTAGAGAAAATGGATACTGTTCTAGGTATATCAGCACATGTTTGGCTTATTCCACAGCAGACACTCTGCTGATAGATCATATCTAACAAGATTGGCTCACTGACATTGGCTGGAGGTTTGAAAGAAAAAGCCTTGCATACCATTAATTGCTTTTTAGAAAACAAACTCTTTTCTGCTCTGGATCAAGGACAAGAATGAATGTTCAGATTTTAGGGTTCTGACTTAAAAGAGGGTGATCTCAGGAGACTGTATTTAATGCTCTGCTCTTGTGCTGTTTTTAATATTTTGATTAATAGAGTTGACTGACCAAGGAAACAGATGGGCTAAGTGCATTTCCTGATGATTTTCCTATTGTTTGGTTAGCCTGACCTACTTCTTTCATCCTTTTTACTTTAGTTTAAGCTTAACTAATTGGATGACACTATGGGTCACCAGCAGCATACAGGAGCTTTTAAGATTTATCATTGCTTGTACTTGGTCCTTTATCATACTTGGGGGAGGGATGATGGCTGGCTTATCCATCCATCTATCCATCCACCCACCCATCCATCCATCTTATGTATCTATCTTTAAAGGTGCAGAGATGGAGTAAAATAATACAAAGACACATTTTTACTGGCAGAAAAACTTCATGATAATTCAAGTAGTGAAATTGCAAATAACTCTTATCTAACAAAATGCTTTTCTAGCACTACAAATTGCAAATGAAGTGTAATATCATTCTCTGCTTCCATAATAAAAAAGTGTGATACCANTACCCAGTCCAACCCCCTCTACAGCAAGCAGGGGCATCCTCAGCTAGATCAGGCCCAGAACCCTGTTGAGACTCACCTTGAATACCTCCAGGGGTGGGGCCTCAACTAGCTCCCTGGGCAACTTGTTCCAGTGTTCCACTACCTTCATGGTAAAGAACTCGTTCCTAACATCCAGTCTAAATCTGCTCTTCTCTAGTTTGAAGCCATTGCCCCTTGTCCTGTCACTGCAGGCCTTTGTAAACAATCTCTCTCCATCCTACTTGTAGGCCCCCTTCAGGTACTGGAAGGCTGACATTAGGTCTTCCCAAAGCCGCCTTTTCTCCAGCCTGAACAAATCCAACTCTGTCATCCTGTCCTTGTAGCAAAGGTGCTCCAACCCCTGATCATTTTTGTGGCCCTCCTCTCCAATACTTGAGTGGGTTGTCTTGATTGCCCTATGACAGAAGACTCACAATGTCACATATTGATCAGGGAAGCTATTGTCCCATAGGCTTACTTTTCAAACTAAGTTGGAATTTTTCAGTGCTAACAACTATCCATTTCCACTGTGTCTGTCCAGCTCTGCATGAAACAACTGTGCTGCAAGACCTGTCTTTAAACTTGGTAGCTTAGACTGGACATGTCTCAGTAAAAGAGGTAATGCAAGCTGAAGAACCTGCCTGAGAAGCAGAGTGGGTACTTGGGGAGGCAGAAGGTGCATAAAATGGAGTTATGTTGGTTCCACTTCAAGAATGAGCAAAGCATAACAAAGAAAGATCCAAGCAGTCTAATGTCCATCACAGCCAGCAGCCAAAAGGTAGTTTCTAGGGTCAGGTGTAGGAGGACACAGACAAAAGTGGTAAGATTTTGGCTTTCTTCTTTTTGTTTTCCAAACTGAAGACCTCTAATACATTTGATTATTTCTCATTCTAAACCATTTCATGCCATTGACAAATGTCATTGACTTCTGTGAGTCTTTCTGAGATGGAGACCAAAACTGCCTTTTCCAAGATGCATTTATATCACAGATTTAATTATCCTCTTAATGTTGATAAGTAGTTAAGTTTGAAATGGTAAAACTCCATTCTGTTGCTAGGTTTTATAACATCAGAAGATTTTGTTCTTCTATTTTTACTCTAGCTTTCCACTATCCAGGAGCAGATTGTAGCATTTCTGAAGGTAAATAAAATACAGTTACTTAGCCTCACCATCTATCATTTGCTACATGACTGCATAGAAACCTTTTCCTGAACCCTTCCTGCTACAAAGCTCTTCAAATCCAAGAGGACATAGCTACCCTGTTATGGATGCCTTTACACTGAATTACTAGACAGCACTTCTCACACTAGTGGATGTTCTTAATTCTTCTTAATTACTTTTTCCACTTTCCTTTTCTTTTACATTAGAGAAAATGGATACTGTTCTAGGTATATCAGCACATGTTTGGCTTATTCCACAGCAGACACTCTGCTGATAGATCATATCTAACAAGATTGGCTCACTGACATTGGCTGGAGGTTTGAAAGAAAAAGCCTTGCATACCATTAATTGCTTTTTAGAAAACAAACTCTTTTCTGCTCTGGATCAAGGACAAGAATAAATGTTCAAATTTTAGGGTTCTGACTTAAAAGAGGGTGATCTCAGGAGACTGTATTTAATGCTCTGCTCTTGTGCTGTTTTTAATATTTTGATTAATAGAGTTGACTGACCAAGGAAACAGATGGGCTAAGTGCATTTCCTGATGATTTTCCTATTGTTTGGTTAGCCTGACCTACTTCTTTCATCCTTTTTACTTTAGTTTAAGCTTAACTAATTGGATGACACTATGGGTCACCAGCAGCATACAGGAGCTTTTAAGATTTATCATTGCTTGTACTTGGTCCTTTATCATACTTGGGGGAGGGATGATGGCTGGCTTATCCATCCATCTATCCATCCACCCACCCATCCATCCATCTTATGTATCTATCTTTAAAGGTGCAGAGATGGAGTAAAATAATACAAAGACACATTTTTACTGGCAGAAAAACTTCATGATAATTCAAGTAGTGAAATTGCAAATAACTCTTATCTAACAAAATGCTTTTCTAGCACTACAAATTGCAAATGAAGTGTAATATCATTCTCTGCTTCCATAATAAAAAAGTGTGATACCAGCTTATTGAAGTGAGCCCTCAATATTTCAAGTCTTCAGTTAGTCTTTAAATAGAACAAAGTGAGTCAGACTCAAACAGTTACATTTGGAACAAAGAGATTTGATTACTCAGCCAGAGGCCTCTGGCTTTCAACTCCACACTGTAATTTTGAATCAGCACTTACAGTGATCACTATAAATATTGCTTCATAGTTTAGTCTTCTAAAAATCTTGTCAGGAAACAATTACAAAAGGCCAGCTGCAGACTTGGTGTAATTAAATGAAGTGAGTGGAGGAGAAGGAGGGAAGGCATAATTTGACAGTATGTTCATAATATACCTAATTGAGTATGCACAGAGAGTGATTATGATACATTCTTTACTGATAAGTACATATGAAAACCTAGGTTGGAAGAGACAGTAGAGATATCTACTCCAACCTCCCTGTCATGGGCAGGGATGCCTCTCAACTAGACCTGGCTGTTCAAGGCCTTCGGCCTGGCCTTGAGAACCCTCAGGGAGGATCTTGCCTGAAAATCTGCAGGTTCATTTCTTTTCCTGGCATAATGTAGGATCTGGGGTCCTAGTGGGCAGGAGTTTGACCATGAGCCATCAGTGGGCTCTTGTGGCCATTCTGGGGTGTATTAGAAGGGCTGCGATTAGTAGGTTGAGAGAGATTCTCCCCCTCCTCTACTATGCTCTGCTGCATCTGGAGTACTATGTCCAGTTCTGAGGCCCCCAGTTCTAGAAGTACATAGAACTGCTTGAGAGAGTCCAGTACAGAGCCATGAAGATGATTAAGGGAGTGGGAGATTTCTTTCACAAGGAGAGACTGAGGGAGCTGGGGCTCTTTAGCTTCCAGAAGAGGACACTGAGAGGTGACCTCATTAAAGTTTACATATTTTTATATATAAATGGTGAGTACCAGGGAGATAGAGCCAGGCCCTGCTCAATGCCTAATGACAGAACAAGAGGCAGTGGGTGGAACTTGAGGCACAGGAGATTTCATGTAAACATGAGGAGAATTTTTTTCCCTGTGAGGGTGACAGAGCACTGGAACAGGCTGCCCAGGGGGGTTGTGGTGTCTCCCTCCCTGGAGAAATTCAAAACTTGCCTGGACACGTTCCTGTTTGATCTGATCTAGGTGATCTTGCTCTGCATGAGGGTTGGACTGGATGAGCTTTGGAGGTCCCTTCCAGCCCCTGACATTCTGGGCTGCATCAGGAGAAGTGTGACCAGCAGGGTAAGGGAGGTGATTCTCCCACCTCTACTCTGTTCTGGTGAGACCCCACCTGGAGTACTGCATCCAGTTCTGGAGCCACTATTACAAGAGGGATATGGACTTGATGGAAGGTGTCCAGAAAAGGGCCACAAGGATGCTCAGAGGCCTGGAGCTGCTCTGCTGTGAGGACAAACTGAAAGAGTTGAGGCTGTTCAGTCTGGAGAACAGGAGGCTCTGAGGTGACCTTATTGTGACCTTCCAGTACCTGAAGGGGGGCTACATAAAAGCTGGGGAGGGACTTTTTAGGCTCTCAGGTAGTGATAGGACTAGGGGGAATGGAGCAAAGCTGGAGGTGGGGAGGTTCAACCTGGCCATGAGGAGGAAGTTCTTCAGCATGAGAGTGGTGAGAGCCTGGAATGGGTTGCCCAGGGAGGTGGTTGAGGCCCATCCCTGGAGGTGTTTAAGGCCAGACTGGATGAGGTTCTGAACAACCTGATCTAGGGTAGGGTGTCCCTGTCCATGGCAGGGGGGTTGGAACTAGATGATCTTTGTGGTCCCTTCCAACCCTGACTGATTCTATTCTATGATTCTGTGACCTCTACTCTCACCAATTACTTCCTACCAGGCTGGATGTGTGTGCCAGAGTAACTGCATAGAAGACAGGATTAATTCAGCAAGAAAGGTGTCAGACCCTCTGCAGCGCTTGCTGCTGACACCCCCAGCAGGGTGAATAGTTCACATTCTGTTCTTTTACTGCAGGACCTTGGGGATCAGCTGAAAGATATGGTTGATGTGCTTCCAGGAGCAAAAACCTAGAAGTGCACTTAACCACAGCTCCTAAGTTTGTCTGTGAAGCTGTGCCAAAATGCAAATATCACTTTGTGAATTAGGGAGCAAGGGCACGGAAAGTAAGTTGTAATGAACATGGCAACCAGCAGACGGAATAGATTATAGGAGTTATCCATGAGTGATCAAGAACAAGAAACAACTGAGTTTTATTAGATTTTTTTAGGGTTTCTAAACTCCAGCAGAATATTTGGAGTGGGTTATCCTTTCATTCCATGTATGCTTTTCATTTTAAAACTTACTGTTTCCTGATGGTAATGTGATTATATCTAGTGAGGAGTAAAAATTGAAAGCATGCATTTTGTGGGGAAGATTAATTTCTTGAAAGATTAACAAAGGGCATTATAAATGAGAGAGACAGCTTGGCAGGAACTTCTTGGATTACACAGTGAAATATTCTCACCATAACTCTTAATTGTAGGTAATTCACTGCTTCAGGAAATATGCTGTATGTGAGGCTTCTTCTCAGAGAAGCCCTGAAAATGTTCTGATTATGCTTTCCCAACTAGCCTTAGAGCCACACATCTATAGTCTATCAATTTAAAAATGGATCTAAGCCTTAGCATCTGCTCAATTCAGTTTTCTGCACAGACTAACACTCAAAAAGGAATTAAATATATTCTTTGGTCCCGTGGACAAGCTTCAAGGAAGGACATGTGGCTATACAGTTATGCTTTAATTACCAGACACTTTGAAGTTTTGTTAGCCAGATGGGAAGTGAGTCAGGAACGGAATTTTTGATTGCGGGATGAATAAAGAGGGAACCAAATATATAAATTCATGGTAATGTAGAGATGTAGTCTTTATATGAGAGTTATGACAAGTAGAGTTATTGTTCCCCTCTGGACTGTTCATTTATACACTTAACTTGGGCTTTTATATGCAACTTTAATTTGATAATGCTTTTCTTAATGTCTGAGTTCTTAGAACGCAGAAAACTCTTCCACTTCTAGTGGAAAATAAATGGAGCTTTCTAGGGGATGTTGGGATCCATGTCCTTGTCTACTTTTCTTATTTTTAATATATTGCTGCAAAATTCACTTGATGAGAATGGGCATTGACAATAGCTCTTGTGCTTTGCAAAGTGTCAGGGAACGATATCCTATCTCTGTGAAAGATAAGGAAATTCTGCTGCTTCCATTTATGTGTGGGGAATTGCTGTGCCACTATTTATTCTCATAATTCTACCTACCTCCTAAAAGCGTTCTGAAAACTTCCATGAACTGCCACTTAGCTCCCAGATGCTGTGCATGCTTCCAGTCACCTACAGTTTTACTAATGTGTGCACTGAGGTGTTCCTCTGTCCTGATAGAGTAGAATCTCTCTTCAAATTCCAAAGCCTTGCCCTCGAGAGATCTGAAAGGCTACATGAATTTACAGGCAGCCTCTCTCATTGCAGGGTTAGACACTAGCTGATTTAAAGAAGTAGGTAAAGAACCTTTTACATCACTGCACAGAGCTTTTTAGCCTCAGACAGAAGCCCCTTGAGTGGGGCCCTTTGAGTGCTAAGAATGCCTGGAAGTCCATGGAAGACTTCTGGAAGACTTCAGCACTGTTTTCCCTAAACTGTGGATCCAATGATGCTTAAGCAAGAGACCTCTACCACCAGCGTGTTACAGTAGCAGTTTGTGCTGCATGTGCAAGAACAGCTTCAGCTACCTAAGGGAATTTTAGTCCAAGAAAAGAAACAGATAGGTATATTAATTGCCTGGACTCGTGAGTTGGAAAAATTTACAATGAAGCACTTGGCCAACTTACAAAGATTTGGCCAAGTTAGCATTTTCTGCCTTGTCATCAGCTGCACAGCTCAATGACTTTCTTCTGAACTCCCATAATTTGCAGTCTGACATTCTAAAGTAAACTATAACTCATGCTCTGTGTCCCCCATAAACACATGCTTTATTTCAAAGCCTTGGCTAATGCTGCCATTTGCAGCAAAGCAGGCAAGTGCATGGCCGTTTCCTTGGAGCTGAGACCAGAACTGAGATAAAATGTGCACCTGAGTGCTTTCCAAAAGTAGCACTCTAAAGCAGGAGCCTTTTCTGTGTAGTGCTTTCTGTGAGGCAAACAATGTTCTATATTACATTTCGGTAATTCCGTTTTGTTGATAAATTTGAGTAATTATTCTCAGGTGTAAATTTTCATAGCTCCCAGATGTGTAGGTTAAAAAAAGCAAAAAGTAATGGTCAGCACTGGATCCATAACAAGTAGTGGGCTGATGGGAGGGGAAAAAGAAAAAGCTTATAGTGGTTTTCTGACGTTGTGCCTCAGAGAGAAAAGAATTGTGAGGCTCATCCAGCAAAAAGATTCAATACTGCTATAGCAAAAAGAATTTCAATGTTCTCCTTGTTATGAAAATGAGAATTTTCGCTTAGGAAGTGAAAGGAATTACACTTAGGAATTTTCACTTAGGAAGTGGAAGGAATTACAGCCAAACAATTTAGCACTGTGTTGTCATTCTGCAAAGGATGGTAATGCAGGATTTCTGGCAGGCTGCGTGTACAGTGCTTATAAAGATAATTGCCTTGTCCAGTGCATCCATAGCAATCAAGTACAATGTGCTTTGGGTGAGAAAGGATGGAGGAAGAGGTTTTAAAAAGCAGAAATAACAACTTTGTTTTTATTTGTCTTCTCCTAAGCAGTTGATAGATGTGCAATTCTTCTCAGAAAGATACATTTTTCAACAGATATACATGACTAGTGCTTCTAGTGTGCCCATTCCTTTCCTCCATCTGCCACCATCTTCAGATACCCTGCATGGCGAGGAAAATGAAAAACCTATAAAATAAATAAAATGGTGGAGATGACTGTCTGAATTCCATTATTTCTTTTCCCAATTGTTGAAAGCAAGCCATTTTCTAATCATTACACAGCATACAGAATAGAATCTATAGTCCTGATGCTTGCTATATTTTATCTGAGTTTTTATGATTACTAAATAAACACAAGAGAAACCTTGGGGTTTTTTTTTTTTCTTATGCTGCATTAATTACACAGTGAAAAATATTGCAATAGCACTTCTAGCCTGTTTCCTGGCAATTCTTTACATTGGTTAGAGGAGAAGAGAGTGATTTCTCTGTTGTAAAATTAGTAAAGCTGAAAGAATTTCAGTAGATGTTACCTTTAAAAGTTACCATTAAAACGATATATAATTAGTAGGCTTAGAAAATGCTCTCCTTAACACAGAGGTACCTGAAATCACCTAGACTATTGTATCTGGATCTGGTGCTCTTAATACAGGAAGGGCATGGTCTTGATGGAGTGGGTCCTGAGGAGGGCCATAAAAATGACCAACCAGTGGGGACAGGCTGAAGGAGCTAGGGTTGTTCAGCCTGGAGAAGAGAAGGCTACAGGGAGACCTAATAATGTCTTTCCAGTACATGAAGGGGGCTACAAGAAGGCTTCAAAGGGACTCTTTCCAAAGACAAGATAAGAGGCAACAGTTTGTTACTAATATCAAATCTAAATCTACTCTTCTCTAATTTCAAATTCTGCACCATGAGGCTGGTGGAACACTGGAACAGGTTGCTTAGGGAGGTAGTGGAAGCCCCGTCCCTGGAGATCATCAAGGTGAGGTTTGGCAGGGCTCTAGGCAACCTGATCTAATGGAGGATGACCCTGCTGACTGCAGGTGGGTTGGACAAGATGACCTCTGGAGGTCTCTTCCAAACCAAACTAAACCAAATGATTCTATGATAAATAATGTAAAGAAAGATTCTTCTGGGAACATCCTTGTCCTGAAATGATGGGGAAGGAGGTGGATGAAAACATTAAAAAAAAAAAAAAAATTATATATATATAAAAAAAATCAATATCATTAGAAAAAACAAATGCATCAAAAACCTGACAGCAATTCAGTACTGGAAAAGAAGGGAAATTTAGGAGAATAAAATTGATATTACTAAGGGTTTGAATTTGTAAAGCTGTTGACAGCAAATCAGTGCTGGAAAAGAAGGGAAATTTAGGAGAATAAAATTGATATTACTAAGGGTTTGAATTTGTAAAGCTGTTGACAGCAAATCAGTGCTGGAAAAGAAGGGAAATATAGGAGAATAAAATTGATGTTACTAAGGGTTTGAATTTGTAAAGCTATTGACAGCAAATCAGTGCTGGAAAAGAAGGGAAATATAGGAGAATAAAATTGATATTACTAAGGGTTTGAATTTGTAAAACTATCGACAGCAATTTGGTACTGGAAAAGAAAGGGAAATTTAGGAGAATAAAATAGGTGTTACTAAGAGTTTAAATTTGTAAAACTGTTGTTTCAAAAACAGTAGTCCAAAGACATAACAGACATAGAAGTTATAATTACTATAGAAATTCTTATGGGGTTTATTGGTTATTATTGCATTTGTGTCACTAACTGATCCAAAACAAGGTAGAAGCATGGAAGAGCACAGCAGTTCTCTGCTTGTGACAACATGTTCTGACAACATTAAAAGTGGAAAAGAAGAATCCTTGTGGGTAGAACACTAAATTCACTAATAATTCCTTTTTTCTTTTTTTTTTTTTTAAATGGACAATAACCAAGTAGATTGATAAATACACCTGACCTGATAGCTCTTGTTGAGTAAGATCTTAATTTTAGCTTCATGCTGAGAGAACTTTTAGTTCTGGATAACAAAATTTAACAATTTAATGAAAACTATCTGGCATTTATAGATGGGTCTGTGCTACTAGCTGTCACTGTGCATATTGAAAAACTCACAATATATTTCTGGTCCCCTGCAGTCTATTCTGAGTCTATTTTAAGCCCACTTTTATGCTATTTCCCCCCCCCCCCCCCCCCCCCAAGCAGTGTGGTTGTCATTTTCTTCATTTGTTTTTCAATGTTTAAAGCAAATGCCACGTGATTTGGTTAGGAATTGCATGAAACTGAGTGAAACAACAAGATTATTTTTTTTTAATTATAAAACAAATACATTAAGCAGTTCCACAATGAAATGAGAGATTAAAGATTTATATTACTGCAAATGTTCAGTTTGTTTTTTTTTTTAATTTGACATTTCTTTATTGCGTTTGCATAGCTAAAGAGATGGATGCAACCTATCTGTATCTGAATTGTATGGACTGGTGGGATCTATGGATCCATAGATGCTTTTGTACCTCACAAAGGATTAAACGGAGCTCTTAAATTTCACTAAAGACAACAGTACAACGTGTTTAGTATTCTTTCAGGTCTTTTTGTTCTGCTTGAAATCAGGCAAGTGGTAATTATTTATAATATACTAGACACTGCACCAAGTATGCACAAGATATTGTTTCAGAAGTCTGGATTCTGTACAGCTTGTGAACAAAAAGATCCTGAACACTAAATGAATATGTAGTGAGTTCATGTGGCTGAACCAGTAAACAAGACTATTGCACCATGCAATCAAGTTCATTACGCACATAGCAAATGAAGCGCTGAGTAAGTAAACTGTTAGGAACCACTTGGACTGCTTTGTTTTGCTTTTGGTAGGTTTGTTTTTGTGTTGGTTGGTTGGTTGGTCTTTTTTATTATTTATTTTGCATTCATATGTGTGAAACATTTTTCCTGAAATTGTTTAAAATCACTTCTGGGGTGACCTGCTGTGCTGTCCAACTGGCTAAGTGATTTCTGTTACTATATCAAACGGCGTAATGACATTTAGAAAGGAAAAAGGAACTGTATGGCAGTGCTACTTTGCTCCCTCCTGGAGCCTCACAAAATGTCATTTATGTCATGCTGAGTGCTGTTTATTTTAGAATAAGGGACATTTACAGGTTTGATTCTTAAAGTACTTTGAGACAGCTGACTAAAAAGGCACAAACAAAAAGTAAACACAAGAGATGCATGATCTTAATGCAGCATCATCAATTCTCAGCAGCCACGGAACTGCCCTATTTGTATTTTGTGAGACTGCAGAAGGCTGTCTTAGACTAGAAGATGTGTTTTTTGGCTTGATGTGTGGTTTCACAATAAAGTAAAGTGGTCCCTACTAAAAGGGCCATCTCATCTGTCTGATGGTTCTGCTCTCAGTGCATTGGGTCAAACCATTGTCTGTAGCAGGACTGAATAGTAGCTCTTCATCAGCAAAATATAATTTAATATACAATGTTCTAGGTGGCTGTAGAATATTTCTGCCCAGTAGTTCCTATCCTATATTTATAACTTCCTAAACGCTATTGTGTATTTAATATAAACATTCTTATACAAACTGCTAACAGAAACTGGAAGGAAAGATTGTTTTGTTTGTACGTTTTGGTCTTGATTTGTTTGGGTTTTATTTTGCTGCTTTATTTTCACTGAATTTTTTTTCTTTTTTTTCATGTATTGCACAGCATGCTCCATGATGATTTCAACTGACTGAAACCTAAACTGGGAGAGCTGATAGATTTCGTAGCTTGGGTTTTGGTTTGTTTGTTTGTTTGTTTATTTTTTCTTGACAACATTACTTTTTACATTGAGAAAATAATGCAGTGACAACTCTACCTATGCAGTCAATAAGCCCCTGCATCTCAGGAGGTGTATTTTTTTTCTCCTTTGTAAGTCATGCTGAATGTAACAAAAGACTTCCTCTGTTTTTATTATCCTACAGAACTGAGCAAAGAATGAAAGTCCCATGGAAGAGTTCACGGCCTTTCAGGAATGTCTTACAGAAATAATTTAATAGAGAATGAAATTCATCATCTGCCATCTGTTCAGGGCTGATTCTAGGTATAGAAATTTCTATTAATATCTCACTGAGATTACATTTTTCACTTGTATGGTTTCCCCTCAAAGCTAGCTGATCACTTAATTTCAAAGTGAAATTGGAGTGTTGCACATCTGTGTCTTTCTAGGGCAACTGAGAAAAAAAGCTGTATTACAAATGTGTTCTCTTTGTGTTTGTCTTAATTACTAGTTCTTGATCTTGAAGTGTTGCTTAGCACCACGTGGAGGTGAAAGCATTTAATTCAAGACATCATAATAAATATAACAATTTATGGCAATACTGGTGCTAAATGTGATATGCACAATGATGAACTGAAAAGAAGGCAAAGGCAAATATGATAGTTGTAGTAGAGTGAACACGAGCAGGGAGAAGGAGTTACCTAAAGTGTTTTGGTGCACTTTTGAAGATCCATGCATGACACTGACTGTGCCTCTCCTGCTTTCCAGTCCTTTTTATCCCTATGTTATGATCAGCTTGAGGTACGATTTCATTGACCTATGATAACGTATGCCTAGTTGCATTTTGCTTGTATTTAAGATCCGTATTTTGTCAACATTTAGAACAAAAGGAAAAATAGTTCCACCCCTGGAACATTTCTCTACTCAGCAATCACTGGCTTTTGCCCTTTGTCAGATGACTGGGGAACCTGAGCACCTCTCCTACAAAGAGAGACTGAGAGCCCTGGGGTTATTTAGTCTGGAGAAGTGAAGACCGAGAGGAGATCTGATCAATGTGTACAAAAACCTGAGGGGTGGGTGTCAAGTGGCTGGGGCCAGTCTCTTTTCGCTGATCCAAAGCAATAAGACAAGGAACAACAGCTACAAACTGGAACATAAAAGGTTTCACCTCAACATGAGGAGAAACTTCTCTACAGTGAGGGTGACAGAGCCCTGGAACAGGCTGCCCAGAGAGGTTGTGGAGTCTCCTTCTCTGGAGGCTTTCAAACCCCACCTGAATGCATTCCTGTGCAGACTACCCTGGGTGATCCTGCTTTTGGCAGGGAGATTGGACTCAGTGATCTCTGGAGGTCCCTTCCAACCTCTAAGGTTCTGTGATTCTGTAAAAGTATCTAATGTAGGTGATGGGACTTTAAAAAAAAAAAAAAATCCATCTCCATTTTTTTACAAACAATATTGCACGTGAGAACCAAAGAGGCAGTATGCATTTTATGTAACACAGGGGACCTTGTGCATTGCAGGTTTTTAATGGCAAAAGATGCTTTCAGGAAGAGCAAGTAGAATTATGGCAATATGAAGAAAACACTGAACTGGGACTTAGAGGATACAGGTTCAAATTCTGGTGCACCTCAACAACTTAACACAAGTGAGTTTAAATATTGCTTTTTCTCAATGAAGATAATATATCTCTTTCTTTCTATCTTTGCCTTTAAAATATATTCCATACATAGCTTTGTGCTGTCAATCATCTGAGGCACTATGATATAATTTTTTGAGTTCAACCAGCTTACATGTCTAGGCCTGACTTCAAAGAGTTTCACTGAAGTTAGCTGTTCATTCAGCTGAACAAATGCTCAGTCACTGCTTTGCAGTATTAGAAGATACCTATAGTGTAACTGCCCTAGGTGGAGAGTGAATCATTTGAGAGAAAAATGGGTAAGTGGAATTTCTGTAGGAAAAAGGAGAAGTTGAGAAGTTTGGTTAATAAAGAAATATGTCTGTTATGTATTGAAAATACATTGTGTGGGAAGAAACATTCCTCAGGAGTCTGCACAGAGCTGTGGGCCTTAAGGTGTATGTAAGCCACAGCAAAGAGTTCTCAACATTTTATCATGTTAGAATAAAAGCAACTTGACGTTTCTTTTGTCACATTTATTAAAGTTCAGGTATAATATAGCATAGCTATCTAAAAAATGGAAAATGTCTTGGAAAAAAGTAGTTTTCAATGTGAAATAGTTGATGAAACCTGGCTAAATTAATGAAATGTTTCAGTATTATGGACCTACATTTTTCTTTAAAGCAGTGTTGGTTCATTTTGCTCAACTCCTTTCTTCTGACTTCTTCTGGCAAGTCCAGGATACGTTGCTAATGCTGCTTCAAAACCACTTTCTGTTTAATGCTGTTGAAGGCAGGAAGAGAAAATGTCATTAAGATAATATATAGAGAAGAAACAGAACTGTGACTTGGAGGATACAGATTTAACTGTACAGGTGTGTTCAAGCAAATCCTAGATGGGGCACTTAGTGCCATGGTCTAGTTGATTGGCTAGGGCTGGGTGATAAGTTGGACTGGATGAGCTTGGAGGTCTCTTACAACCTGGTTTATTCTATGATTCTATGATTAGATGTGGTTTATCCAAAATTTATACTTTTGTTTTCTCAATGGGATTTATCCTTCATTGGTATAAATTATTACTTCATTGACTTCATCATTTGCAAGACCATAGAAAATTTTTAGTTATGAGTATTTTTCTAGGCTTTCTTTTCTTCTTGGTTCTATGATTCTATGACTTGCAGAGCCTTGCAACACCTTCCTGCAAGTAAGTGAGCTTAAATACTGCTTTTTCTCAAGGGAGAGAGGATGTCCCTACCTTACTACCTTTAATTGCAAAACATCTTCACAATTTGTTGCTTAAACACAAGTAATTTTCTCTTCCCCACCTCTGATCTTGCATTAGAGACTTTGATAACACAGAAGAGGGTGTGCAAATAATTTTTGTAGCTGTGTTTAGTTAAGTTAATCATCCCTGTTGATGAGATTAATATTTAACTAGCTGTAAGAGCTGGAACAGTCTTGATCTTTGATTCACTATAGTCAACTTACAAGTGAAACCATTAGAGCTATAATCTTTTATAGGTATCACCCACAATTTCTAAAGAGATGGTATGCTCTGCTTACAAGGACAGGCATGAGACTTTGATCAAGTCTGTTTCTCATTTTCCAGCTGAAAGTCAGGAGTCTATTAGTTGTGTCCAACCACACGGTACTTGATCTCAGGTTGCATTAGTGTGGTGCATTTACTATTAATTGTACATTCACATCACTTTGTGTCAACTGGAGATTTTAGCTAAAGAATTAGTAACATAGATTCTGTGATTATGGAATGGCAGAAGGAAATAAGGGTGATCGTGGAATTACAGAATGGAAATAAGGGTCAGAGTGATCAGACTGCTAAGCTGGGGAGCCTCTGTAGCTGATATGGAACAGATGTGCCTCTAAGTGGTCTAAATCACATAAAGGAGTGGGTAAAACTGGAGGACTGTTGTCCTTCAAATCCACAGCAGTAAATAAAGGTCCCACCTTACCTAACTCTATGTTACTTTACGAACTTTCACATCAGGTACTGCCCTTCCTGGCAGAACAGTGCTTGTGGGTGGCAGTTGTGTAATATTCAGCTTCTTTCTTGTCATAACTTGAGATGTTGAATTATTTTGGATTTAAAATGTGTGAATGAAATATAGCAGAAGTTGGGAGGTGACCCTTTGCTGCCCAAAGGGTTTATATTTATATTTCTGCTTAGAGTGAAGCATTCAAAGGTAGTGATGGGTGAGGGAAAACTAAGAGAGAATCGATGAGCATAAGGAAAATTGGAGGATAGGAAGTTAAAAGAAAAGATAATAAATAAAAATGTTTTTTTTTTCTGAGAGAAGGAAAGAGTAACAACAGAAGATGCTTACATACACTCGATCATTCTCTTCTTTTTCTTACAATTGATCATTTTGATCTTCTTTTCATACACTTGATCTTCTTTTCATACACTTGATCATTTCTCTTAAGTGATTTGTTTCAGGAGAGAAAAATACTTTTACTGAGAGAGAGTTTAGTGGGAGAAAAGGATTTATACTGAAACTGTGAATTTTGTGTAAGTGGAAGCAGTCAAATTCTGTAGCTGGGAGGATGGCTCAAGGGCAGACAGAGAAAAATGTTGTGGGAGTGATCAGCCTGGTGTCAGTTTCTGTGGAACAACTTTGAAAATGCAGGCAGAAAGGAAGCAGAATTCATGAGTATGAGACTGACCACTGGCAAAGTAGATAATACCTTGAGAGGCATTTAAAGGTGGAAGGAGACCTTAAGAATGTCTGTTGTTATGGCAATGGAGAAAGCAGAGATCTGATGTCCAGTCCTGTGCTCTGATGGTCAACAAACCCTGCAAAGCTGGGTGCAAGGCCTGAGCACTAGGAAGGGGACACTCAGGAATACCTGACAGAGAAGAAGTGGCAAAAAGAGATCAGGCTGGAGAGGTGGGCACAAGCCAACCTCATGAGGTTCAACAAAGCCAAGTGTAAGATCCTGCATCTGTGTTGTGGCAATCCCAAGCACAAATACAGGCTGGGCAGTGCCTGGCTGGAGAGCAGCCCTGAGGAGAGGGACTTGGGGGTGCTGGTGGACAAGAAGCTCAACATGAGCCAGCAGTGTGCACTTGCAGCCCAGAAAGCCAACCAGAGCCTGGGCTGCATCAGGAGAAGTGTGGCCAGCAGGTCGAGGGAGGTGATTCTCCCCCTCTCCTCCACTCTGTTGAGACCCCACCTGGAGTGTTGCATCCAGTTCTGGAGCCACTGTTACAAAAGGGATGTGGAGATACTGAAGTGTGTCCAGAGAAGGGCCACGAGGATGCTCAGAGGGCTGGAGCACCTCTGCTATGAGGACAGGCTGAAAGAGTTGGGGCTGTTCATCTGGAGAAGAAGAGGCTCTGAGGTGACCTTATTGTGGCCTTCCAGTATCTGAAGGGGGGCTACAAAAAAGCTGGGGAGGGCTTTTTTTAGGTTCTCAAGTAGTGACAGGACTAGGGAGAATGGAACAAAGCTGGAGGTGGGGAGATTCAACCTGGATGTGAGGAGGAAGTTCTTCAGCATGAGAGTGGTGAGAGCCTGGAATGGTTGCCCAGGGAGGTGGTTGAGGTCCCATCCCTGGAGGTGTTTTAAGGCCAGGGTGGATGAGGCTCTGAACAACCTGATCTAGTGTGAGGTGTCCCTGCCCATGGCAGGGGGGTTGGAACTAGATGATCTTTGTGGTCCCTTCCAACCCTGACTGATTCTATGATTCTAAGATGATGTCAGTTAAAGGCCTTGATACCAACAGCAAACCACTAACATCAGTATCCCTAGACACATGGTTCTTCAGGCTTATGTTGAGGTTACAAGGTGGCCAAAGTTCTTGTTTCTGAGACCTCATGAGCTAACGATGCCTTCCATTTCCTAAGCCACTGAACACTGTTGGTGCTGCCAAAACAACAGCTTTGTTCCTCTGAGAGGCAAGTGCCAGCTATGTTCTGGTTTTGAGGAAAAAAGCTCTAGCAAGGCATAGATAAACAAAAGAACAAACAAGTTTTATTGGATGGATTTGAATGGAGATTATGGTAAGGTAGTAGGCAAATATAACATTGCCTATAGTCTACCTGCTGTAGTCTTAATGAGGTGAAGAACAGATTGCTGTATTGTTCTGACAAAATGCTTACTTCTTTGCTGTGCTCTCGAGCCTTGTGGTTAATCCCAATAAAATGTAACCAAACAACAGACCTCACTAGTGAAATCTGGATCTTTTTAACTCCAAGAACACATCTTTGCTGTTTATTTTGTGTATCATGTCATACTGGACCCTTTAGAAAGTATTTTACATCTTGCTTCTTTTACTGGAAGCAGTATTTCAAGGAGGTCCTTTATCACAAATGAACTTTGCAGGTTTTGCAGAGTGAGTAAAATTATGTTTGCACTTCTACTACAAACCTCATTTTGCAAGGACTTGCAAATCTGCTACAATAGTATCCTCATTTGGGAAGAAAAGGCTGAGATCTCAGAGCTTGTGTTCAGTAGATTTTTGGACGTGAGCTAACTGAAAGGGTCTTTTTCTCTAAATGTGCCTGCTTAATTAGATAATTACACAATAAACTGTAATGCTCACTTTAATTTCATCAGAGGATAAACGTGCTGGGAGTTGAATCTATTCTTTGAATCCTGGAGGTGATTTCTGCAATCTAGAGCAGTGTCAAATGGATAAGACATAAGGGAGATATTTGCAGTGCTGCTGCCTGTACTGTGTCTCTTGAGTGAATACATCCACCATGTAGCTGGCACAATAGTCTGTCAGTCCAAACTGGGCCTTTTTTGGGCACTCTGCACAGCTTCCCTTTCTTGAGGAAAGTAGAAAATCATGAGAGTTTCTTTCAAGAGAGGGATAAGGATATGGATAATACCTCCTGCTACTCTTTGAGTGCAAACAGCAGTTTGTGTAGTACTGTCCTAAGATGTGTGCTCTCCCTGTGCTCTAAAGACTCCTGAGCACATGGAGCTCTTTGCAAGTCTGACCTCCTTTCCCTACTGCTCCGAGACAACATTGTTTGACTAGACAGGCGAATTATACAGTAGTCACCAATTCACTAAGCATGAATAATTCAAGATGGATTGAATTTTAAACTACTGAGAGTATCCTTGGAAGACAGATGAGCAGAGGTGGGGTGCAAGTCAAACCCATAGTACCAAGGTACCAACCCTGAGGCAAAGGAAATACCAAGTATTTAATTGCTTTTGCCGTGCCGAGTGTGATGCATGTCTTCAGCACATGGGCATGAGGAGTCAAGGGAAAGCAGATACAGGCAATATGGAAAAGGGGAGGCAAAATAGCTCCTGTCTCATGACAGCTGTCTAGCACGTTCACTCAGTGTTGCTTCTAACAGATTTCTGAAACTGTCCAGAGTTTCAGGGCTAAAAGGGGAAACAAGTGATATCTTTTTGGCATTGTCGATTTGCCCTTGCCAGATAAAACATTTTTAGTCTTCTCCCCCAAGTGGAGGCTAAAATTCCATTTTTTCCCCCCCCCCAGAATTCCAAACTTTGGGCAGTACTTAGTACTGACTCTCAGTGAAAGGTATACAATACTCAGATTCTTTCTTTCTTCTTTTTTTTTTTTTTGGTTAATTATTTTTTTTCCTTTGGTTTTTTATTTTTTTGTTTTTATTTCACTTAGAGG